>SJYQ01002423.1:312-17651 GCA_006410935.1 Redunca redunca
TAAGAAAGAAAAATAATGTAAAAAAAAAATAAAAAAAAAAAAAATAAAAATTTTTATGTTTTTTGATTTTTTTTCCCAAAAAAAAAAAAAAAAAAAAATGGTTCGGTGTCTTCTGACATCACTCAGAAAAAGTAGAATTTTCTCATCCTTGTCAATGATTACCCACACAGCCTGGCCGCTGACACCTCTGTGATGTCACCTCCTCCTGTTCTCCCCCACTGCCTGAACTTCCTTGAGAAAGGTCCTCCCTTTCCTCCCCAGAACTCCTGCCCTCTTCTCTCCTTGGAATATTCCATCCCCAGAATCCCGCCTGGCCTGCTATTCACCTCCGCTCAAAAGCAGCTGCTCCAGAACGGCCGTGCTCGCCCACCCCACCTAAAACGGCAGCCTCCACACTGCATGGCCATCTCCACTTTTCAAAAATTAATTTCATGGGAGTATAGTTGCTTTACAATGTTGTGTTAGTTTCTGCTGTACAGCAAAGTGAATCAGCTATATGCGGATTTCCTGTGTATTCCCTGGTGGCTCGGAGGGTAAAGCGTCTGCCTGCAATGCAGGAGACCTGGGTTCGATCCCTGGGTTGGGAAGATCCCCTGGAGAAGGAAATGGCAACCCACTCTGGTACTGTTGCCTGGAAAATCCCAGGGACGGAGAAGCCTGGTAGGCTAGAGTCGGACATGACTGAGCGACTTCACTTTTACTTTCTTTCTTTTAGGTCATGGTGGAGGACTGAGTAAAGATTAAAGTATTAAACAGTAGGTTCTCATTAGTTATCTATTTTATACACACTATCAATAACCTACAGAGGCCAATCCCAAATCTCCTAATTCATCCCACTCCCCACTTTTCCCCTTGGTAACCACACTTTTGTTCTCTTAGTCTGTCTCTATTTCTGCTTTGAAAATTTGCTGTTGTTCAGTTGCTCAGTTGTGTCTGACTCTTTGCGACCCCATAGACTGCAGCATGCAAAGCTTGCCTGTTTCACAGAGTTTTTGCGCAAACTCATGTCCATTGAGTCAACGATGCTTTGCAACTAAGATCATCTAAACCATTTTTCTAGATTCAATATACATACGTTAACATGCAATATTTTTCTCTTTCTGACTTCACTTCTTATGACAGTCTCTAGGTCCATCCCCACTTGTCTCTCTTATGAGTTCTTGTCACTAATATCCCTGACATACAATATATTCATATCATGTTTATTTCCTGTCCCCTTTTATAAAATAAGATGGGGATTGAACATAGTTTGCCGGATTCCCCTTCAAGAAGGCTCCACCATGTAAACCCCAGCAGTGGGTGTCTGTTAATCTCTGCACTGTGGCGATTACCAATATTTTAAGGCTTTGCCAGTCTCATAGGCAAAGCATCTCTAATTGTTTTTGCTATAGCACTTCTGACAGAAGTCATCTAGTTCCTGCTGATGCTTCCAGCCACAGAGAGCTCTTTCCACCCATTAAGGGACAAGTCCCACAGTTGGAAAGTCAAGTCCCGCTTATGGTGAGCCAAAATCAGCCTGACAGACATCCCTGTGAAATCCCACTCTAAATCAACTTGTCCTTTTGCCACTCTCACAGTCAGGATTCCTGCAGGGATGTGGCTCTTTCATACACAGTGTGAGGTCCATGGCAAATAGAAGGGGAAAAAAATGGAAGCAGTCACAGACTTTATTTTCTCGGGCTCCAAAATCACTGTGGATGGTGACTGCACCCATGAAATTAAAGAACGTTTGCTCCTTAAAAGGGAAGATATGATAAATCTAGACAGTGTATTAAAAAGCAGAGACATTATTTTGCTGACAAATGTTCATATAGTCAAAACTACAGTTTTTCCAGTAGTCATGTATGGATGTGAGGGTTGGACCATGAAGAAGGCTGAGTACTGTAGAATTGACGCTTTTGAATTGTATTGTTGGAGAAGACTCTTGAGAGTTCCTTCGACTTAAAAGAGGAGAAACCAGTCTATCCTAAAGGAAATCAACACTGAATACTCAGTGGAAAAACTGATGCTGAGGTTCCAATACTTTGGCCACCTGATGTGAAGAGCCAACTCATTGGAAAAGACCCTGATGCTGGGGAAGGTTGAAGGTAGGAGGAAAAGCAGGTGACAGAGGATGAAATTATTGGATGGCATCATCAAGTCAATGGACATGAGTTTGAGAAAAATCCAGGAGATGGTGAAGGACAGGGAAGCCTGGAGTGGTGCAGTCCATGGGGTCAGAGAGTCAGACATGACTTAGCGACTGAACAATAACTGGTTCCATGATGTTAAAGAGGGCTGGGATAACAATCAGCAAGTGAGGTTTTATGAACCTTGGAGCCCAGAGAACAGGCTCCATGCTTACCATAGACGAGACTGTCAGAAGTTGTACCAGCACCTCTCAGGGGAATGAGTGAGGCTGTTTCTGACGGTGTCAAAACCAAATGGCTGCCAGAGTCAACTGGTACTGTTGGAGTGATGCCAAAAGGCACCAGAAAAACCAGGAGGGAAACCCATTCTCCATTCCTGCCACTTTCCAATTTCCCCTTTGTTGACCAAGATGTGAGTCAACCAGCAAGGAAGTCTGGGAAACAGGGTTTGAAGAGGCCCAACCTCAGCATCACAGAGAAGAGAAGATGATAACAGTGAAAAGAGATAACAGTGAAAAACAAGCACACCCATTCTACAGTAAATGTCAGAAAGGGAGTAGAGAAGAGGGAACCCTCGGATACCATGGATAGGAATGTAAATTGCTTCAGCCTCCATGGAAAACAGAATGGAGGTTTCTCAAAAAACTAAAAAATGGAACTACCCCAGGACATAGCAATTCCACTCCTGGGTACATATCTGACAAAAATCAAAAACAGTAATTTTAAGATACGTGCACCCCAAGTCCATAGTAGCATTATTTACAATTGCCAGCCATGAAAACAAGCCATGTGTCCATCAATGGATGGATGGATAAAGAGGCTGTAGTATATATGTGTACAATGGAATATTATTTGGCCATAAAGAATAATGGAATTTTGCCATCTGTAGCAACAAGGATGTACTTGGAGGGCATTATGCTAAGTGAAATAAGTCAGAGAAAGACAAATACTCTGTTACACCACTTATATGTGAAATCTAAAAAATACAACAAACTAGTGAATTAAAAAATAAAAAGAAGCTGACTCACAGATCTAGAGAACAAACCAGTGGTCACCAGTGAGGGGGAGGGGCAATATAGAGGTGAGGGAGTAGAAGGTACAAACTATTAGGTGTAAGATGGGCTCAGGGACGCACTGTACAACACGGGAAGCATAGCCATTATTTTGCAATAACTGTAAATGGAAAGTAGCTTTTAAAAATTACATACAAAATTAAAAATAAGCACACCCACTATTCTTCCTGCCTTCTTAAAACTGTTCCAGAATTACTGGGAATAATTTAGCCCTGCTATTTTCATTATCATTATAGAGTGATGACAGATTATGAACCATAAGATACAAAAGCAAGTAAAATGAAAGTGCATTTTGCCCTCAGTTCTCCAGTCATAAGGCTCAAAGATCAATTTTATACACACACGACATCCTACATAGGAGGTGTACTGAGCTGCAGAAAACTCAGGTGCTGCGAGCAGGTATTTCACTATGGACTCTCCTTGTAATGTCACCTGCTTCCTCTGCAACTCAGCCAGTTGAGGAGATAGCTGATTGGCTCAGATGCATTGAAACAGTTTGGCAAACTTTTAAACCCTAAAGAACAAGCCTCTCTCTCATCTGTTAGGTCTACTCTTTACCCTTCTGTATAGTTTCTTTCTTAAAAGAAAAAAACAGAATTAATACCAAGGACAGAGGGAATATACCACTTTACTGCAATAGCCTGCTGATGTGACTGTCTTCAATAAAGTTTTAAAAAGGAAGGACACCAAAAGCTCAGCTTCTAGAGGCCTGATCTTAGACATGATTCAATATTTAAGCTACATGTATGTATGTGTGTGTGTCAGTCATTCAGGCATGTCTGACTCTTTGTGACCCCATGGACTGTAGCACACCAGCATCCTCTGTCCATGGAATTCTCCAGGCAAGAATGCTGGAGCGGGTAGCCGGTTCCCTTCTCCAGGGGATCTTCCCAACTGAGGGACTGAACCCAGGTCTCCCACATTGCAGACAGATTCTTTACCGTCTGAACTACCAGGAAAGTCATCTTCAGTAATACTGACTTTGAGATTTCGATTTTTCCATCCATCAGTAGGGAAGTATTTTTCTAGAAAAGTCCTTTGAGAATGTGGGAGAAAGTCAAGTAAGTCCAAAGAGTTCATCACTGATGTGTGTTTAAAATATTCCAGCTGACAAGTGGTGGCAATACAGCCTGCTTTAGTCACCCTGGTGCCTGTCAATTCTATCTCCATTTTTGGTACATATCAAAAGAGTCTAATGCCAAGCGATGGAGAGCATTCTTCCTGCATCACCACCATCTGTTTCCTTGGCACCCACTCCAGCCAGCTGTGTTGCCAGCTTTCAAGCTGTTTATTGGCGTATCACACAGAGAAGTTACGGATGCACGGACTGGATCTCCTGAAAACTGAGCATTTTTGTTTCTCTCTAAAATGTTTTCTCAATGTCTTATCATTCTTACAGAATGTCCAACAAGCACTTACTGAATGACTCCAGCTGACCCCTGGCAACAAGGTAGGCTTATAATTGTGAACAAGCTCAGTTCAGTTCACTTCAGTCGCTCAGTCATGTCCACCTCTTTGCGATCCCATGGACTGCAGCACACCAGGCTTCCCTGTCCATCACCAACTCCTGGAGCTTGCTCAAGCTTGTGTCCATTGAATCATTGATGCCATCCAACCATTTCATCCTCTGTCATCCCCTTCTCCTCTTGCCTTCAGTCTTGCCCAGCATCAGGGTCTTTTCCAAGGAGTCAGTTCTTCGCATGAGGTGGCCAAATTATTGGAGTTTCAGCTTCAGCATCAGTCCTTCCAATGAAAATTCGGGACTGATTTTCTTTAGGATATACTGGTTGGATCTCCTTGCAGTCCAAGGGACTCTCAAGAGTCTTCTCCAACATCACAGTTCAAAAGCATCAATTTTTCAGTGCTCAGCTTTCTTTAGAGTCCAGCTCTCACATCCATACATGACTACCAGAAAAACCATAGCTTTGAGTAGATGGACCTTTGTCAGCAAAGTACTGTCTCTGCTTTTTAATATGCTGTCTAGGTTGGTCATAGCTTTTCTTCCAAGGAGCAAGCATCTTTTAATTTCATGGCTGCAGTCACCATCTGCAGTGATTTTGAAGCCCCCCAAAATAAAGTCTCTCACTGAACAAGTTACACTGTAAAAAAAAAAAAAATTATACCAGTGTTAACTCTCAGGCAAGCTACAGAGGGAACTAGGGAAAAAAAAAAAAAAAACAGAAAAAGCAAAAAGAAATGATCGAGTGGGAAGAAGCCTCACCCTGTGAACAGAATGAGAAATTCTGCATGCGGGTGTACAGTGGTAGAGGGAATTTTCTGGTGCTCCAGTGGCTAAGACTCCATGCTCCCAATGCAAGGGGTACAAATTTGGTCCCTGATCAGGGAGCTAAGATCCTACAGGCCAGATGACATGGCCAACATTTTTAAAAAATTAAAAATAAGACTGTGCAGGGGTGGAGACAAAGAGACAACTAAAATGTTCATCACAATGATCTGTGTGATAGAACGGTTCTGGGATTCTGGGCCCTACTAATTAAGAGGGGAGAGAAGGATGGATAAATGTAGAATAAATAGTCTATCTTTGAATAATAGTCATGAGGCTAAGATTTCTGTCATCTAAAATATCTTTTTAAAAAGCTAGAAAATGAATTTCAAATAATACATATCTATTAATATATGAAAGTGAAGTGAAAGTGTTAGTCACTCAGTCATGTGTGACTCTTCATGACCCCAAAGATTGTAGCCCACCAGGCTCCTCTCTGTCCATGGAATTCTCCAGGCAAGAATACTGGAGTGGGGAGCCACTCCCTTCTCCAGGGGATCTTCCAGGCCCAGGGATCAAAACTAAGTCTCCTGCATTGCCGGCAGATTCTTCCCTGGTCTGAGCCACCCAGGAAGCCCATATTAATATATATGTACGACTGAAGCGACTTAGCAGCAGCAGCAGCAGCATAAATATATACATGTATACATATATGTGATTTTATTTTTTTAAGAGAAGAGAAACCCAAGCCATTTGGGGAAAGTTTCTTTCACAAAAGGCCCTTCAAGTTCACTATAACAGGTAGAATATCAGACGAGAGGCAACATAGCACAGGCTGTCTAGGTTGGTCATAGCTTTTCTTCCAAGGAGCAAGTGTCTTTTAATTTCATGGCTGCAGTCACCATTTGCAGTGATTTTGGAGCCCAAGAAAATAAAGTTTGTCACTGTTTCCATTGTTTCTCCATCTATTTGCCATGGAGTGATGGGACTGGATGCCATGATCTTAGATTTTTGAATGTTGAGTTTTTAAGCCAGATTTTTCACTCTCCTCTTTCACTTTCATCAAGAGTCTCTTTACTTCCCCCTCACTTTCTGAAAAGATAGAGATCAGGTAGACAAGTTTCCAGTCCTTGAGTAACTTATAAACAATAGAGATGATCAGATATAAATATATACCTATGAAATATGTATGGGGGGCTTCCCTTGTAACTCAGTTGTTAAAGAATCTGCCTGCAATCCAGGAGATCCAGGTTCAATTCCTGGGTTGGGAAGATCCCCTGGAGAAGAAAATGGCAAACCACTCCAGTAATCTCGCCTGGAGAATCCCATGGACAGAGGAACCCGGCAGGCTATAGTCCATGGGGGTGCAAGAGTCAGGCACGACTTCGTAACTAAACCAACATGCATTATATATAAACACATATATGTACTTACTATTAAATACATATAGAAGGTGAATGCTACACAAAAAGGTTATGAACCAAGTAGATGATTTGGAGAATCATTACATCTGTGGTTCAGAGAAGGTGGCAGTTATTTCCAGTTTGAAAGATGAGAAACTGCTTCTTGGAAAAGATATCATTTAAACACCATCTTTTTTTTCTTTTTGGCCATGCTGCGGGGGATCTTAGTTCCCCAACTAGGAATTGCACCTATGCCCCTGACAATGAAAGCACAGAGTCCTAACCACTGGACCCTGCCAGGGAATTCCCTAATACCAGTAAAACTTTCATTTTAAAATCTGATAAAAAGTATAAGAAGATCCTGCATACAACTGAAACTGCATGGTTGCTCAGTTGTTCAGTCATGGCTGACTCTTTTGAAGCCCATAGAATGTAGCCCGCCAGGCTCCTCTGTCCATGGAATTTTTCCAAGCAAGAATACTGGAGCAGGTTGTCATTTCCTACTTCAGGGGATCTTCCCCACCTAGGGACTGAACCCATGTCTCCTGTGTTGGCAGGAGAATTCTTTACCGCTGTGCCACCTGGGAAACCCACAACTAAAACTAAATTGACATTAATCCAAACAAAATTCCTGTGAATTAAGACAATTGGGCAATCTAAGATAGTAGCACAAAAAATAACCTAATCTGCATCTTAATGAATTAGCTGAGCTTGATTACCATACTCAGACAAAAAAATATTTCATCCCCAAAGAACTATGAGCAAAGCAGGAAAGAAGGAAGCCTGGAATCACATTTGAGACAAGGGAAATGTTCAGATGGTCTAGAACCTGGAGTGCTTAGATATGTTCAGATGGTCTGTGATACTAAGATTCCACTAGATGTCACTTCACAAAGGATTTTGGATGGTATCCTAAAGAGTTTAAACCTTTAAGCTTTTCAATAAGAGGGTAATGTGATCAGCTCTATAGGATAAATTGAAAGAGATTAGAGGCAGGAAGGTCAGCTTTAGGGCAATGATGGTAGTCTCTGACTAAAGCATGTTCTTGCTGAAAAGGACTTAAGAGATCCTTATTAGTTCATCTGTTTATTTTACAAATTAAAAACCTGAGGACTAGACAGATACAGTGATACTCTAGGTTCACTGAATGAATAATGGTAGATCCAAACTAAAACCCAATTTGTGACTCTAATTCCAAAAATGGGAGAGATCCAAAGGAACTTGTAAGTTTTGAGCCCTTAAGAACTTGCCTGACAATACAGGAGACATTAGAGACATGGGTTCAATCCCAGGTCAGGAAGATCCCCTGGAGGAGGGCATGGCAACCCACTCCAGTATTCTTGCCTGGAAAATCCCATGGACAGAGGAGCCTGGCAGGCTTCAATCCATGGGACTGCAAACAGTTGGACACGACTGAAGTGATTTAGTATGCACCTATCTTCCTGGACTTACTGCCTACCTGGGGACCCTTGCCTCTACCACCAGACCTGCACGTCTCTCCTCTAGCCTCCCCTGCTCACCAGCTCAACCACCTGTCCTTTCCTAGTCTGCAACTCAAAGGTCCCTACGGCCCCTCCCTCTTTCATACCCTTGTATATGCTGTGTAACAAATTACCACACACTGAGGCCTTAGAACAATGCCGGCTTTTTTGGTTCACAGTCCTGTTGGTCAGAAGTCCAGCACAAGGGGACATGTGTATACATATGGCTGCTTCATGTTGATGTATGGCAGAAACCAACACAACATTGTAAAGCAGCTACCCTCCAGTTAGAAATAAATAAATTTTAAAAATGGTAATTGTAACAGTATCACCTAAAAAATACAAAGGACTGAATATATTAAACTTTGTAAATGTTGTAGCATTTCTCTATCCAACATACCTTACTACATATATATAATAAACTGAAAATAAATGCTGCCACATATATAACTGTCAAGGAAAAAAAAAAGAAAGCTCAAGTCATTACAAGAATGTATTAAAATGGAAAATGAGCCAGTAAATCATGTTAGAAATAATTTTAAAAATAAAGAAGTCCAGCACAACATGACTGGGTTCCCTGCTCAGGGATCATGAGGCCAAAATCAAGGTGTCAGCCTGGCTGAATGCTTGTTTGAAGGTTCTCAGGAAGACTCCACTTCCAAGTGTACCCTTATCATTGGGAGAATTCGCTTCCTTGTGGTTAGAGGACTAAGGTCACCACTGGGTACCTATCATTCAGGAGCCAATCTCAGCTCCTGGAGATGAACTGCATCCTCAACACATGGCCCCTCCACCTTCAGGCCAACAAGGAGCCATCAAATCCTTCTTGGGCTTTCCATCTGTGATTTCTCTACCTCTGACCTCTGAACCCAGATTTAAGGGACCTCTGAGATTAGGTCAGACCTTCTTGAATGATCTCCTTAAGATCCACTGTATCATGGAGTGGAACCTAATCCCACGAGTAAAATAAACTGTATTCATAGTCCTGGGGACTAAGCGGGGTGTGTACACCATGGGATCAGGGAATCTTGGGGACCATATCAGAATTCTACCTCCATACTCTCTTCACTCTTACAAGAGTTTCATTTCTTTCAGCCAGGTTAGAGACTACAATTTAATTCCATCCAGAACAATAGTGAGAATACTACAGCTTCTTCTGATAACCTTGTTTTTCAAGGACAACTACTCATTAAGCTAACATGATTTCCTGATGGAATTTCAGGCAACATTGCAGACAGATTTGCCATTTTCATCTCCAGGGGATCTTCCTGAGTTTTTGGAGAGATATGAAGTTAGGTGTGTTGATGAGTAGAGCTATGAGTATCCATTGACCCCACTGTTTACACCACTCTACACTTCTGGGAATGTGGGTTCTTACACTTGAGCTAAGAGAATACAGAGGATCAGTCACCCTGAGTCAGAATTACCAAGTCAGGTTATTTTTCCTCTTTCTTTCCATCTTTAAGGGCTTAACCTGCTGCCCTGGCTTCAGCATCCTCATTTATAACCAGGAAGTTATTGGGGAAAAAATTAAGTCAATTACAATCTAATTTTCATGCAAAAAGAAAAAGAAAACAACCAATCAGTGCATTGCAACACTCAGCACACTCAACATGGCAAGAGGACCACCAAGTTCCCAGCTACTCTCTGTTCAGCCTTCCTTCTTCCAGAATCATCCTATAACTGGTACTGGCACACTGTGCCTAATTAGACATTACTATGACATATGGGCACGAAATGTATGTGTTCCTTAGCCACCCCACTTTACTGTTAAATTGTCTGCAGAGATTTTTCCAAAAAATGAAAAATTAAGCTTATTTCTTTGTCTCTTGTTTTCCAATTCCCTTAGATTCTATTCAGGTGATATAATTCTCCTGTATCCATGGTAATGCTCATTATCTACATCTATAGGTGAAATCTTTGGGGGCTGCTGGTAAAATCATTTTTTTCTCCTTAATCTGGCTTCAATCTGTGCGCCCCTGAATGATGAAGCCATTTAAAGTCACTGGTGCTAATATGGATTCACGCTTTAGTTAGCACTGCAACCTAATGCTCACGTTCAATTCCCTACTGCATTTCTTTTTACTTAAGTTTGACAGAGAAATACATAACCCCCTTATCTCCATCACAGTTTTTGTTCTAATGAACTGCTCAATTATAATACCTGAACTATATAACACTTCTGAAATAGTTGTGATATTTGCAGACAAGGTATAAGCAAGAGTTCAAAATTTAAATAATATGTTCCACAAATCACTCCAAAACAGATTAACTTCCAAGTATCGAAGCATTTAATAAAAGTCACCACTCTGACACCTTAAGGTACTGATCTTACTGACACACACTTCATGTCCTACTTTTAACGACTTTGCTGGGTGTGAGTGTGTTAGTTGCTCAGTTGTGTCCGATTCTTTGCAATCCCATGGAGTATAGCTCAACAGGCTCCTCTGTTCAAGGGATTCTCCAGGCAAGAATACTGGAGTGGGTTGCCATTCCCTTCTCCATGGCTGGTTGTAACATACTGTTAATGAGTAAACACCAAAAGGATATGGAGTCAGAAGACAAGGCTTTGAATTTCAGTCCTTCCACTTTCTACCTTAAGGCCACCAGTAAGTTACTGAACTTGTTCCCAGTCTCAAGTTTCCTTACCTGAAGACTTGGAATAATAATAATAATAACTTCATAAGACTCTCGTGAAGATTAGAGAGAATATGCTTAGCACCTAGTAAGTGCCCAATAGATGGTGCTGTGATTGTTACTGCTGGAATGATCCTGGGGTGGAGCTCTGTGGGAAGGCGGACTTTTAGCCCATGCCCCAGAACTTCTGAATCAGAACCTTCAGTCTCACGAGATCCTTGGGTGATCTGGGTGCACGTTAAAACCTGAGCAGCACTGGTGCTGAAAACAGAAAACTTGTGGAATGCAGATGTTTCATTTTGGCCATGGAAATGTTTCATGGGTTCTTTTATAATACATCATTTGAAATGACATTCTTTCCAATTTTTTGTCTGTGTTGACAAAATGACAGAATTCCTCCTCTTTTCACTCTTAGGTTAACAGAAAAATAAAATAACACATCTACAGAGACCTTAAAGACTCTCAATGATGTGTCTCTTAAATACCTCAACTCAAGGCCAAAGAGATGAATGGGTTAGCGGCGGATCTTGCATTACATTCTCCTGACTGGTTTAACATAAATATCCTCTAGGGCACACATTTAATTCAGTAAAAGGAGGTGAAAGCTTTTATTTTCTTGGATGAACATAAGCCCAGCTACTTTAATAAGTTATCTAATAGGAACAGGGAAGAAAGAATTAGGGTACAAACATGATGTAGACAAATTAAGAGAGTGCTTAAGAGGTTAGACTTTGGAGTCAGGTTCAAAACCTGCTTGAGGCATCAGGCAGGTACTGAACTCCCTTCATCCTGAACTCTCTGAGCCTTGGTTTGTTCATTTGTGACATAAAGTTACTAAAACATGTTTTATAAAGTTGTGGATACTAAATGAGATCACATGCAAAGGTATAGCATAGAACAAGATACATGATAATTGCTCAGTAAATGATAACAGTATTATTATTGACTTTTTAATCAAGCATATATATTTTTATTGGACTATAACTGCTTTACAATGTTGTGCTGGTTTCTGCTGTACAACAAAGTGAGTCAGCCGTATGTATACATATATCCCCTCCTTTTGAGCCTTCCTTCTACTCCTCCATCCCAGCCCTCTAGGTCACCACAGAGTGCCAAGCTGAGCTCTCTATGCTATACAGCAGCTTCCCACTAGCTGTCTATTTTATGCATGGTAGTGTATATTTTAGAGGAGGCAATGGCACCCCACTGCAGTACTCTTGCCTGGAAAATCCCATGGATGGAGGAGCCTGGCAGGCTGCAGTCCATGGGGTCATGAAGAGTCAGACACAACTGAATGACTTCACTTTCAATTTTCACTTTCATGCATCGGAGAAGGAAATGGCAACCCACTCCAGTGTTCTTGCCTGGAGAATCCCAGGGACGGAGAGCCTGGTGGGCTGCCATCTATGGGGTCACACAGAGTCGGACACGACTGAAGCGACTCAGCAGCAGTAAAAGCAGTGTATATTTACATTACTATCTGGCATGGCTAATGAGCTCACAGATAAGCAGGGAGAAAACATGAAGGTGGGTGATTCACTCAGTGTCCTAAAATAATGTCAGTTTCCTTTCAATGGGAATAACTGTTCTATGAAGAACTAGTGACTAGGTGCGTAAGAACAGAAAAGGCAAAAAGAGGACACCAGAGGGGCCCAGAGTGAGCAGTTGCAGGAGGTAGGGTGAGAATTGCAGCAAAGAGTGAAGAGGGTGGAATTATTAAAATTTAGGAGCTTGAAGGAGGAGGCCTGTGAAACCAGAGGTTGGATCTCAGAGATGACAGCGCTTCTTGGCTGGTGTCTCTGATGTGGACATCATAGATCTGGTTCTGGAAACATGGAGATAACTACAAACTGGAATCCATGCTGCCACTGGACAGAACTTTCCGAGGTCTCCAGCTCACAGCTCGGGAAAACAGGAAGCACGGCACAGAGCAGGCTCTCCTTCCCCCTCCAGATTTCCCGTCCCCTCTATTGTTCCCTAGACACCCTAACAGGGAGCAGCTGGCAAAGAAAGGATGTGGCTTGTAGAGCAGCAGCCCAGCGGGCAGCCCAAAGCCAGGAACTAAAGCAAGGATTTGGGGCTGAGAGACAACGGCTTTCCAAGCAGCACTACAGGTTGCCATAATGCAAAACCCCGTGATGAGGACCATAAGAAAGATCGCGTTTTGGGGAAGAAGGGAGTCCAGGGAAATTAAAGTGACTTCCAAGTGGGTACATGGTTGTCGTGAGTTATGCCTTGAAAAGGAGATAAGAGTTTGCCGCATGGAGCTTCTGCCTCCATTTTCCCTTCCCCACCTCTGTTGTAATAAACATGGAAAAATGAGGAACTGGGAGTTTAAGCATCGTTACTACAGTCTTCCACGAACCTGGCACATATATGATTACCGCGGGCAGAGGGAAGAAGGAACAATGATGAACCCAGTCTTCACAAAGCCATTCTTGTTTTCCACTTTTGTCTGTGGTTTGCCTCTGACTATTTAGGGGTTTTGGAAGTTTCTTGTGATTGCGTTTCTGACAGAATAATGGGGATCCATGTATAAGAACAGTAACCATGAAACGCATAGAATCAAAGACATTGAGTGAGGTGTGCACTTTCCATGCTTGGCTATAGCCTCCCTCCCCCGGATGGAGGGTTCTAATTAAATAAGCTCCTGAGTTGGGTCACTCATCAGCAAACCACATGCCAAATGCTTAACAAAGATAAAACCTCTGCTTTCTCATAGATGGAACTCAGACAACAATATGACATTAGCTTTATCATCAGAAGAAAAAAAAAAAGAGAGATCCCTCAGAGAAAGTATCCTGGAAAAAACCCATCAGGATGTAAAAGGGACCAAGGAAACAACTGGGATTCAGCCTCAAAAATGGAGGGAGGGCAGAAATTGCACGTGTGTTTGCACATTCCCCATTCTAGCCTCAAAGCCACCAATTTTTTGTATTACGCATCATATGTATATCAAAAACAAGAACTGAGGGACAAGTATTTATTTTTTAAGACAAGATTTTTTTATGTATTTATTTTTTAAGAAAGAGGTGTGTAGATACCTAGTTCTTTGAATTTATAGGTGATATGCATCATCTTTCTTTTTTATGCTGTAACTCTATGATATGAAAGTTGCTCAGTGGTGTCCAACTCTCAGTGACCCCCTGGACTGCAGCCTGCCAGGCTCCTCTGCCCATGGAATTCTCCAGGCCAGAATACTATACAGGGTAGCTGGTCCCTTCTCCAGGGGATTTTCCCAATCCAGGGATCAAACCCAGGTTTCCCGCATTGCAGGAAGATGCTTTACCATCTGAGCCACCAGGGAAGTTCAAGAATACGGGAGTAGGTAGCCAATCCCTTCTCCAGGGGATCTTCCCAACCCAGAAATCGAACCAAGGTCTCCTGCATTGCAGGTACATTTTTTACCAACCGAGCTACCAAGGAACCCGTATAAAATTCTTTAATCATTGGAATATAACTGCTTTACAATGTTGGGTTAGTTTCTGCTGCAAAAACAAAGTGAATAAGCTATATGTGTACATATATCCCCTCCCTCTTGAGCCTACCTCCCATCCTCACCCCCATCTCACCCCTCTAAGTCATCTCAGAGCACCAAGCTGAGCTTCCAGGGCTATACAACAGCTTCCCACTATCTATTTCACACACGGTCGTGTATATATGTAATGTACTCTCCCAGGTCCCGCCCTTCCCTTCCCCTACCTGTGTCTACATGTCTGTTCTCTCTGTTTGTGTTTCTACTGTGTATGTGTTAGTTGCTCAATCATGTCCAACTCTTTGCAACCCCATGGACTGTAGTCCACCAGGCAACTTGTCCACAGAATTCTCCAGGCAAGAATACTGGAGTGGGTTGCCATTTCCTTCCACAGGGGATCTTCCCGACCCAGGGATTGAAGCTGGGTCTCCCGCATTGCAGGCAGATTCTTTACCATCGGAGCCACAAGGGAAGCCCTGGTATCTCTATTCCTGCCCTGCAAATATGTTCACCTATACCCTTTTAATAGATTCCACAAATATGTGTTAATATACAATATTTGTTTCTCTCCTTCTGACGTTAGAAAAGTACAACCTTCCAAGACTAGGTGAAGGTGAAGGTGAAGTCGCTCAGTCGTGTCCAACTCTTTGCGACCCCATGGACTGTAACCTACTAGGCTTCTCTGTCCATGGAATTCTCCAGGCAAGAATACTGGAGTGGATTGCCATTTCCTTCTCCAAGGGATCTTCCTGACGCAGGGATTGAACCCAGGTCTCCCGCATTGGAGGCAGACGCTTTAACCTCTAAGAAATGGAAAATATACACCTTTCTTAAGGAACCAAAAAGATTTATTCAAAATATATACCAGACAGATAGACTGCAGGCAGTTACCTCATTTCAGTTTGTTCAAGGTGACTGTCAATGTACTGCTAAGGTATACATGACTATGAGGCAATACCAGCCCCTTCTCTGTGCCATTATTCTTTATGTGAAAGATCATTGGTAAAGATGAGTTTTGTATGCGGTTTGTTGCTGTTTAGTCACTAAATCGTGTCCAACACTTTACAACCCCATGGATAGTAGCTCACCAGGCTTATCTGTCCACGAGATTCTCCAGGCAAGAATACTGGAGTTAGTTGCTATTTCCTTCTCCAGGGGATCTTCCTGACCCAGGGATTGAGCCCATGTCTCTTATGTGTCCTGTATTGGCAGGAGAGTTCTTTACCACTGAGACACCAGAGAGCCCTTTGTATGCAGACATATAGCCAAAAAATCGAACACAACAAAAATAGATAAGGGACACTTCACCTTATATGTATAATTATTCAAAAACTGCATTTGAATGGAAGGTGAGACTCCATATAAATCTTTTGTGCAGATTGAGACCTTCACTAATGAGGTCCATTTTGCTGCCTATCAAAAAGCATTCTTCTTTGCCACTAGCTACCCACTGTGGATGAGGCACTGTGGTCTCCATAGTGACAGAGATGGTCAGCATCTCAAAGGTGCCAACATCTTCAACTGAACAAAACCAATTGAATACGAATGTATTGGCTATAATCTCCAAGTGGAAGAGCCCTGGTCAGAATTCCTAAAACAAAACAAAGAACAACATCTTTGTCATGAAGCAAATCCTACTCAAAGTGATACTGACTCCCATGAAACCAGGTTAGTCCCTGAAAAATCATTAAAGAGCTACTTTCTGCTTAAGATTCTTTGCTTTAATGAATCTCAGTCCCAAAGGTTTTCTTCTTTTGTTTTGAGCAAAACGTGGGCTCATCCTTTGCGGAAATATAAAAGTTGACAGTGTTGTAATAAGTTATATCCCTTAATGTGTTTTGTGTAGGGAGAAGAAACCTGCAAAGCCTGGTGTTTACAGCATTTTCACAAATGGTCCCAATGGATCAGTCACACAATTTTTAATCTAAGAATGAACTTTAAAAATCTTCACCTAACTTTACAGTTTCCAATGTTCCAGATATGAAATGCTTAAGGAATAACTATCCCATTGTTAGCAGCTTTTCTCCCTTTTCCTGCTCATATCTCTTGACAAGATGTAATAAAAATCACTTAGATAAACTCCAACACTGATGGGTTTGCAATGAGATTCTGCTTTGAAGTTTAGTTACGTTCCCACGACTATGCCATAGGTGATGAGAAGCCCATGAATTTAAGGGACATAAGAAAAAAAATTGTATTATGCAAGTGTTTTGGACATGGGACTTTTCATAAAATTTGGGAATTTTCTGCACAGTTTGAGTTACATAATAATTCCACTGACTACAGATTTTTAAAAGAGTACCCCTGATAGTTGTGTAGCTGTGGTTTCACGCTGCTGTCTTGCTGCAGAGCTGGGTAGCTACGCGCAGACTCTGTTCCTCCCACCTGCTCATTTAAAAATAGACTTCTCAAGAACTTGAATGCAAAAACATTAGCTTAACATTTCATTAATAATTTCAATGCAAAAAAGCAAAAGTAAGATGAAATCACCCACACGGAATATGTAATATTCTTGAGTTCCTGTTATATTTGTAAAAAATGATTCTTAATTTAGAAGGGAAAGATCTAGGTTATCAAAGGAGTATTCATCCAAAAAAAGTTAACTTTTGTTTTAAAACCTTTTGAAAGTACTTGTTTTTAAAGACAATAAGACTAGAACAGATTTTCTACCAATTTGTATTCCTATGCTTGATGGGATCTAAATGTATATATTGCAATTTTGCAATTACGATAAAACTATTGTTCTTTTTACTTTATTATTACTTTAGTGAAGGACAGGGGAGCCTGGCATGTTGCAGTCCATGGGGTCACAAAGAGTCAGACACAACTTAGCAACTGAACAACAATTAATTTTAAAAACTATTATTTTATAGTAGAACATTATAATATGTATTATTTTATTTATGACAACATTTTT
>SJYQ01002423.1:17808-118268 GCA_006410935.1 Redunca redunca
CATGTGGGTGTTGCTTGCAAGAATTTTCTGTGCTTCTTGTTCACATGGTTATCCATCAGCGTTAAAAGAAAAGACATTAAAAACATGATTTAGAGTTTTTCAAACTAACCTATCCTTGTCATAAGAATAAAGGAACTCAGGACAGGCTGAAAACATTGCTAGGTGGTCTACAGTCATAAAGAGTCAGGTAGGATACTCAGCAGATTTCCATTTTAGAGAGGAAAGAAGTAGGCAGCTTCTTGTATCCCATATAAACTGGAGCTAACCAAACCCCCACTCCAGTATTCTTGCCTGGAGAAACCCCATGGACAGAGGAGCCTGGCGGGCTACAGCCCATGGGGTCACAAAGAGTCAGACACGACTGAGCAACTAAGTGCAGCGCAACCAAACCCCCAGGTAGACACACGTGATCTAGCTATCAGTTCTAGCTTGGGGTCCTTGGCAAAGAATCTTAGGTGCAGAAAGCCAGGATTTGGGCATCCACAGTGCACAAGCCTGGCCACTGCCTAGCTTGGGAGTAACCATGTCATAGGTTCCTAGAGGGTACAAGATACACAGTCTTATAGATGAATTAGATACATGATGCCCTTCTTGTTTATTTCTTTAAACCATGTTCTCTGAAGGTGAAATTCCTGACAGATTCCTACTATGCCTGCTGCTTATTATTAATAAACCAGCCGAAGCACAGAGTGCTTTGGAAATCCACAGAAAGGAAACAAACAAAAGTTTGGTAAAATATTCAGCCTCACAGGAAACCTCAATTTTAACACAATTATATCTTTTAGAATTTTCACCTGTCATGTTGTCAAATAGTCTTAAAAATAATAAACAATGCTAGCAAGGATCAGGTGCACACATTTTCTCATACACTACTGGTCTCAGCAAGAGAACAGACACCTTGGAATGCAGTATGGCCGTGTGTTTCAAGGGATTTGATGGTGATCACCATCACTGTGCCAGCAAGTCCACCGTGAAGATTGGATACTTAGGGGGAAAACTAATAAAACAGTGAAGAACTATGTGCATAGATGATCCTCACCGAATCATTCACTGAGGCAAAGAAATGGAAATTTGCATGTACTCCAGACAGTTCATCTCTAACAAATGTTGAGGGGCTCTGCTGCTGCTTAGAATATAGAACGTGGAAGAGAATGTCTGTTTTTGTTGTTCAGTTGCTACATCATGTCCAACTTTTTTGCAACCCCATGGACTGGAGCCTGGCTCCTCTGTCCATAGAATTTCCCAGGCAAGAATACTGGTTGTCGTTCAGTTGCTAAATTGTGTCCAACTCTTTGTGACCTCGTGGACTGCAGTACACCAGGCTTCCCTGTCCAGTATCTCCCAGAGCTTGCTCAAACTCATGTTCACTGAGTTGGTGATGCCATCCAACCATCTCATCCTCTATTGTCCCCTTCTCTTCCTGCCCTCAATCTTTCCCAGCATCAGGGTCTTTTTCAATGAGTCAGCTCTTCACATCAAGTGGCAAAAGTATTGGAGCTTCAGCATCAGTCCTTCCAATGAATATTCAGGACTGATTTCCTTTAGGATGGACTGGTTTGATCTCCTTGCTGTCCAAGGGACTCTCAAGAGTCATCTTCAGCACCACAGTTTGAAAGCATCGGTGCTTTCAGTGCTCAACCTTCTTTTTCTCTGCTATTTTAGATACCGCATACCTATTAGTCTGTGTCCCTATTCTTTAGAGGCACAGAGCTGATAGGAAATATATAAAGAAATGACATATAGATAGATAGAAAGATACAGAGAGAGATGGATGGATAGGTGAAGGGATAGATTGATAGACTGATAGAAAGAAATAGATTTATTATAGAAATTGACTCACATAGTTATGAAGTTTGAGAAGTACCACTATTTGCAATATATAAAACCAGGAAAGCCAGTAGTATAAATCAGTCCAATATCAAAGGCCTCAGTACAGGAGTGCTGATGTCCAAAAGCGTGAAAAGATGGATGTCCCAGCTCAGGAAGAAAATGAATTCACACTTCCTTTGCCTTTTTGTTCTATTCAGGCCCTCAAAGGACTGGATGATGCCCATACTCTTTGGTGAAGGTGGATCTCTTTACTCAGCTTAATAAATCAAATGCTAATCTCAGCCATGAAATTAAAAGACACTTGCTCCTTGAAAGAAAAGCTATGACAAACCTAGGCAGTGCATTAAAAAGCAGAGACATTACTTTGCTGACAAAAGCCTGTCTAGTCAAAGCTGTGATTTTTTTCAGTAGTCATGTATGGATGTGAGAATTGGACCATAAAGAGAGCTGAGTGCTGAAGAATTGGTGCTTTTGAATTGTGGTATTGGAGAAAACTCTTGAGAGTCCCTTGGACTGCAAGGAGATCCAACCAGTCCACCCTAAAGGAAATCAGTCCTGAATATTCATTGGAAGGACTGATGCTGAAGCTGAGGCTCTAATACTTTGACCACCTGATGTGAAGAGCCAACTCATTGGAAAAGACCCTGATGCTAGGAAAGATTGAAGGCAAGAGGAGGTGGGATGGCAGGAGACAGGGCCAACAGGATGAGATGGCTGGATGGCATCATTGACTCAATAGGCATGACTATGAGTAAGCTCCGGGAGATGGTACAGGAGAGGGAAGCCTGGGGTGCTGCAGTTCATGGGGTTGCAAAGAGTCAGACACAACTGAGCAACTGAACAACAATCTCTTCCCAAAACAGCCCTCACTGACACACTCAAATTGTATTTTACCAACTATGTGGTCATTCCTTAGCCCAGTCAAGTTGACATAAATTAATCATAACATCATGTCAGTAGAATCATGCAGGATTTGTCTTTCTGTGACTGGCTTATATAACTTCTCATGATGTCCTCCAGGTTCATTCATTCTATAACATACTGCAGAATGTATATACACACATCTTCTTTAGCCATTCACCCATTAATGGACATGTTGGTTATTCCTACATCTTGGTTATTGTAAATAATGCTGCAGGAAATATGGGACTGCTGATATATTTTCAAGATCTTGCTTTCAATTCTTTTGGGCAAATACTCAGAAACACAATTGTTGGATCACATTGGTAGTTGTATTTTTCTTTTTTTTAGGAACCATCATGGTTTTCATAGCAACTGCACCATTTTGCATTCTACCAACAGAAAGCAAGGGTTTCAGTTTCTCCACAATGTATCCAACACTTATCTTTTGTTTTTATAATGGCCATCCTAACAAATATAAGTTGATATTTCATATTTCTTTGCTTTCCTTCATAATTATGTTGAGAATCTTTTATATATCCATTTGTGTTTTCTCTTTGAAAAAATGTGTGCTCAACACGTTTGCACATTTTTTAATCAGGTTATTTATTTTTTCTATTGAGCTGTAGGAGGTCCTCAGATATCTTATGTATTAACTCCTTACAAGCTATGTAGTTTGCAAGCATTTTCTCCCATTTGGTAGGCTGCCTTTTCACTCAGTTCATTGTTTGTTGCTATGCAGAAGTTTTTTAATTTGATAGAGTCCCACTTGTTTATTTTTGCTTTTGTTGCCTGAGCTTTTGGTGTCATATCCAAGAAATCATTGCCAACACCAATGTCATGAAACTATTTCCTTCACTTCTCCATCTGCTTCTTAGTTTCCAAAATAATGCCTAATGTCTCTCTTTTTCCTGTTGCTATCCCTTTACTATAAAGGGGAGAGTGGCAATACATGTGTGCATTCAATCTGCCTTGCTCTGATGAAAGTTGTTTTTTTATTTCACATGTATCTGGATTTACAGAGAAGTCAAACTAGTCTACACGAGTTGCATGAGGTTAGTGATAAGAATGTGTAGCGTGTGCTCAGTGGTGTCTGACTCTTTGCAACCCCATGGACTGTAGCCCGCCAGGTTCCTCTGTCCATGGAATTTTCCAGGTAAGAATACTGGAGTGGGTTACCGTTTCCTTCTCCAGGGGATCTTCCCAACCCAGGGATCGAACCAGCGCTTTCCCATGTCTCCTGCATTGGCACAAGAAGATTCTTAACCACTAGCGCCACCTGGGTGGCACTCAGTGATTAGAATAAAGAGCTATTATCACTGAACACTACCAGGTACATGATTTTATTTAGGTTCCAAACAATCCTGAGAGATTGGGACAGTTACTATCCTCATTTTACTGATAAGGAAACTGGGCTTAGAGGTTAAACATTTATCCAGTATTATAAATCTTTTAGCTGCATAAATTTCCACAAGGAGAGAGAGAGGACTGAGATCCAGGTACTTTGATTTCAGTGCCTAAGCTTTAACCACAACAATGTAATGCTTTTATTTTAGCTTAAAGGAATATGCATACATCACCGAAAAGGCTAGCAGCAATTGGTTTCTCTGGCAACCTAGACTGCATATTTCTCACCAGAGGGGATCTAGAACAAAAAAATGGAAGGCTATAAATTATTTCTTAGGTAACAATAGTTTCCCCATTAATTATTCCGACATTTCATCTAATGCAAAGGAAGCAGTAAATATCCCTTCTCACCAAGAGTTCTCATACTTTCCAGAAAGGACTAGAAAAACGATTCATTTTAAGGGAAAATGACTTTTAACCTTTTCAAGGTATTACACATTAACTAGAATTACAAAATATTAAACTAAATGAGAGTGGTAGATACGTAACAATACCCCACTCCTCTCAGCATCCAGATCCCTCCAACATGACCTTGTGGCTCCTCCAGCTGAGAAGTGGAGTCTGTCTTCCTACACGTTAAGCCTCGACTGGTCTTAACGACTCTCTCCTGCTGACAGAATGTTCCAGAAAGTACAGAGTGTCGGTTTCAGCCCCTTGCATGCACCTCTCCTCTTGCTCAGTCCCTTGACGTGGCCTGGAGAGTCTGCTGGAGGGTGAGGGCCCTTGGGAGCAGAGCCAGTCACCCAGTTCTCCCAGCCAAGGCCCAAGTCTGGGAGCAAATTTTAGCCAAGAACCTACTGGACCCACAGAGACCTGCTGAGGCCTGAGAGAGCCCAGCTGATCCCAGCCAACACTTGTGAACCACAGAACTGTGAGATGAATAAGTGGTTGTTGTTTTGATCCATCAAGTTGTTAAGTGGCTCATAAAACATCATCACTGTGGTTACAGTTAATTGATGCAAAGGCCAGAGTGGCTTCTCTACCGTTTCAAGTACTGCTGTCTGCACAGCCTGGAATTGGAGAACTTTAGTCTCTAGATTAGAAATAAAGTTTGGGACTAATCCATTGTCCTTCCTAGAGCAGCTGTGAGCCTCCCCTATCAGCCAAAACAAGGGTAGCTGAACATTCCATCTGGGAAGAACGGCATTCCCATCACTTGCACAAAGAGGACTCTCTCTCCCTCCCTCATATCTGCAATCAAATGTTGACATCCTTTACTATTAACAAGCAATATAAGATATTCCCATTAACCATATATTTTTAGATTTGTTATTAGTTACATGTGGAATCTAAAAGATGAAACAAATGAATGAATATAACAAAAGAAAAACAGACTTAAAGAGAACAAACGGGTTACCAGTGGTGGCGAGGGAGGTGATGGGGTAGGAGATTAAGAGGTACAAATCACTAGGTATAAAATAAATAAGTTACAAGGATATATTGTATGACACGGGATATAGCCAATATTTTATAATTTAAATGAAATATTCTATAAAAATATTGAATCACTATGTTGCACACCTGAAACCAATGAAATACTATAAATCAACTGTATTTCCATACAAAATAAGACTTCGATTTAAAATAAATGTAGTGCTTGTCCAGAGCACATCTAGGACATTTCAAAAACTACTTTCATGTACACATTTACTCCTCCTTGTTAATTTAGATGCAAGGAGGGAATGCTGGAAACTAGCTGTGGCAGAGATTACTAACTTTCCTCCAATATTCATTGTCCCTTCTTTTATCAGAGTCTTGATTTTGCCAGACATATGACCACCCAGGATAAAAAGCACATCTCTCCATCTCTATTGCAGCCAGGTCTGGCCATGCAAGGATGTTCAGGGCACTGGGATGTGAGAAGGAAGGTTCTATTTCTCCATGCTTGTCTCCTCCTCCCACTCACTGGACTGAGGGCACACGACTGAGCCTTCAGTCATGACCACAGTGACAACAAGGGCAACAGCTCAAACAGGTAAAGCAGCAAGATAGAAAGAACCCCAGTCCATGGACAGTCTCAAAGAGAAGAGATCTGGGGACCAGGACCTGTCCTAGCAAGGACACAAAAGGGTACAAAATACAGATAAGACATAGGAAAACATTCTAATATACATGCATATGGAGTTTCAGAAGTGATACAGACAATAAACAGAATAGAAGCAATGCTTGAAGAGGTAATTGCCCAGAATCTTTCAAAACAGACTGAAGAAACCAAGTTACCACGTAACATTAAGAATCCCAAAAGAACCCAAGCCAGATAAGATATAAAGAAACCCACCCCAAGAGGAAAACTATTGAGAAAATTATTAAAATGCCAATGAAGCACACCCCCAAAATCCCCAGAGAAACAGTAAGATACACTATTTTCATGGACAAGAAGATTCACTATTATAATAACATAGGCTTTCTAAAATAACCTGTAAATTTAAAGCAAGTGAAAACAAAACCCCAATGGTATATTTCATGCAATTTAACAAGCTATCTCTAAGAAGTATATAAAAACATAAAGGGTCATGAAATTTAAAAAAGGATGAAAGCATTCCTGAGAAAGAATGGAGATGCTTGCCCTACAACAGATTCAGGCTTTTTTTATATAACAGTGTGGTATAAGCACAGAAATAGACAAAGGACCACACTGTACAGAGAAGAGTCTAAAATTACCCAGGCATAAATTAAAACCTATTCCATCTTAGTGTTCTCATGGTGGATCATGGGAAAAGGAGGAAAATTTTAAATGCTAATGGGCAATAGTAGAAAAAAGAAAAGGAAATTTGTATACTAAATTGTACATGGAAACAAATTTTGGGTGGATTGCATTCTGTGAAAAGTGGGGTTTAAAGTACATGGGAAAAAACCTAAGAGAATTTTATATACATTGGGTTTAGTAAAGGATTTCTTCATCAAAATATAGAAAGCACAAACTGTGAAGAAACAATCTAATTCAGCTGAATAATCATTTTTAAACTTCCAGGTATTAAAATTCAGGATTTAAAAGGCTCAAGAACAAGATGAAAAAAACTGGGAGAAGTGTTTGACTCCCATTAACCAGGAAAAGGGTAGTTATTCATAATGCCTAGTTTTAAGACAATGATAGAATGGACAAAAGGAATAAATAAGCATTTTATAGATCCATGCTGCTGCTGCTAAGTCGCTTCAGTTGTGTCCGACTCTGTGTGACCCCATAGACGGCAGCCCACCAGGTTCCCCCATCCCTGGGATCCTCCAGGCAAGAACGCTGGAGTGGGTTGCCATTTCCTTCTCCAATGCATGAAAGTGAAAAGTGAAAGCGAAGTCGTTCAGTCGTGTCAGACTCTTCACGACCCCATAGACTATAGCCTACCAGGCTCCTCTGTCCATGGGATTTCCCAGGCAAGAGTACTGGAGTGGGTGCCATTGTCTTCTCCATTTATAGATCCATAAATAAATGCCCCAAAACAACAAAGTGCTTATTCTTATGTATAATTATAAAAAAGTCAGTATGAAATACCATTTTAAATGCACATGAGTAAAACTGGAGAAAGTTTCAGAGTGTTACATGAATATATAACAAAGGGGACACATACACTGTTGTCGACTAGTAGACCCACTTGGAAGATAATTTAGTAACGATCAATAAAGATGATGATGTATATTCCACAGTTTATAGCAATTCAACGTTTGGATCTATACATTCTAGAATAGGTCTTGTACAAGTGTACCAGAAAAAAAGTGCATACAAGGTTTATGGAAGCTTTGTGTAAAACAGAAGAAAATCAGGAGAATGAGACAAATGTCCCTTATCAGAACAATGACACACACACACTCAAAAGTATGGTGTCATCATACAATGAAATACTATATATCAGTGGATAGGAATGAAAGGGGCTACGTGTATCAACATTGATGAATATAACCAGCAGAATACAAAGAAGGAAAAAATCAATGCAAAATGATGCATACAGCATATATATATATATAGTTTTTTCAATCTCTATGTTGTTATAATGAGTTAAATATAGAGAAAAATTATAAATACAATCAAAGGAATGATAAAAATTCAAGACAGTGATTACCCCTGAAGGGAGGCAGGGATATTCAAATAGCGAAGGGACACATAGCAGCCTTCAAAGGCGTAAGTAATGTTCTACCACTTCTACATGTGCATTTGCACTGAGAAATGTGAATTATATTTGTCTTCACATTTTCTATATTTATCATACACCTTCTAGTGTATGGGCTTCCCTGGTGGCTCAGTGGTAAAGAATCTGCCTGCAATGCAGGAGACACAGTTTTAATCCCTGGGTCAGAAAGACCCCCTGGAGAAGGGAACCAGCTACCCACTCCAGTATTCTCACCTGGAGAATCCCATGGACAGAGAAGCCCATCCCTGGCGGGCTACAATCCATGGGGTTGCCAAGAGGTGGATATGACTGAGTGATTAACACTTTCTAGTGTATACACAAAGATTTCATAATACATCCAGAAAAAAAAACAAAACAAAACAAAACAATGTTAACACATGATTGTATAAAACAGGAAAAACTCAAAAAATGCTTAAGTGGATATATACAATTATTATTGTATGCAAGTAATTCTTCCAGGGCCAAACTAGTACATAAGTCAAAGATGGATGATTGATGTAAATATTACATGTCATCTATAAAACATCACTTCCTTTCTGTCTCATTTCTAATAGAACCCTGATTTTTTTTCCTGTTTGTGTTATTGTCCAGATGCAGAAAGGGATTTTGAATAAACTCCAGTAATAGTTATTTGAACAGGAGGATATAAGCAACACAAACTGGTCCAATTAATTTTATCCAATCAAACTGGGAAGGAATTATATTCCATTGTTGTGGAGAAGTTCCCTTCCCTCTCCTAATACACACAAACAAGGAATCACATAGCCATAAATAGCCACCTAGTGACCAAAGAGGAACCACACATAGGTTAAAGAAAGCTTGTTCTTGTTTAGTCTCTCCGTTGTGTCCAGCTCTTTTGGACAGTAGCCCATCAGGCTCCTCTGTCCATGGTATTTCCAAGGCAAGAATACTGGAGTGGGTTTCCACTTCTTACTTCAGGGGATCTTCCCAACCCAAGGATCAAACCCATGTCTCCTGCATTGACAGTCAGGTACTTTACCACTGAACCACCGGGGAAGTCCCAGTGACAGTGTAGAAAGCCTCAGTGAAGAGCAAGGACCTATACCCTTGAAGACTACATTGGAGCAGCCCTAACTCTAGATTGCCATATAGATGAGATAACATTATAGTTTAACAGCAACCTGAGTCAACGTCTCTGTATTTACAACTGAAATCAGTCTGACTGATAAAAGAACTTCACGGAGAAGGTGAGGATTAAGTAAGGAATTGAAAATAAGTAAGTTGGATCAGTTCAGTTCAGTTCAGTCGCTCAGTCGTGTCCGACTCTTTGCGACCCTATGAATCGCAGCACGCCAGGCCTCCCTGTCCATCACCAACTCCCAGAGTCTATTCAAACTCATGTCCATCAAGTTGGATGAGATCCAGCCATCTCATCCTCTGTTGTCCCCTTCTCCTCCTGCCCCCAATCCCTCCCAGCACCAGGGTCTCTTCCAATGAGTCAACTCTTCCCTTGATGTGGCCAAAGTATTGGAGTTTCAGCTTTAGCATCAGTCCTTCCAGTGAACAGGCAGGGACTAATTGGTTGGGCATTTGTTGGGCAGAAAATATTTTTTTAGTTGAACTAACTTTTGTTTCACCAATTCTGGATGCCAGCTTCCCTTAGTTCCACTTTAGTTACCCAGCTCCAGTGTAGGACCCCATCTAGTCACTCAAATGTTAATATGGTTCATATGAACATCCTTCCTCCCCTCTGAGGGTAGCACTCACTTTGTAGGAGTAGAAAGAAGCAAACAGTCAAGATGCTGTCTTCCTTTTCCCTTCCCACTTATCCTTATCAGTTTTCTCAGATGTCCATCCTTGAAAATTATTCCAAAACCTCAGATATCTGAATATGCAAATAGAAAAGATGTCAGCTTTCATTTCATATTTTAAGACTACAAACAAAAAGCTCCAATACTTTGGCCACCAAATGCAAAGAGCCGACTCACTGGAAAAGACCCTGATGCTGGGAAAGATTGAAGGCAAAAGGAGAAGGGGACAGCAGAGGATGAGATGGTTAGATAGCATCACCAACTCAAGACATGAATTTGAGCAAACTCCAGGAGATAATAAAGGATAGGGAAGCCTGGCATGTTACAGTCCATGGTGTTGAAAAGAGTCGGACACAACTTAGTGGCTGTAAAACAACAACTATATATATAGTTGCTTCTATTGCTTCTGTTTAGCTAGAGAATTTTAATACATCTACTGATTCACAACAAGAAAAATGTCTTGAAAGTTAAATGTCAACTTGACGGAATAACTTTGAACCAGATTCTAATTCTTTTGTGATTATACAGAAAATTGTATGGATAATATAACAATTGTCATAAATTGACACCACAGGATACTGATTATTTTATATACTCATCATTTTGAAAATTCACTTCCAAAGAACAGCCATCCACTACATTTCCAACACTACATTTGTATCTCTCTTATATATCTTTCATTGCTCATGATTTCAGTGGTGATAATGTACCATGGGTTTTCTGTGGCTAATAATCTTCCATTAGCATATAATTATACTAGCGGTAGGACAGTGTTAGCACCTTTCAGATGAGTAATGGTCCTCAAATGATTATAATTTTGCCTACTGCTTTTAATAAAATCACAGCTAATCTATAAATCCATAACATTGGACCTCTATCAAGAAAAAATAAATTCTAGTTTTATGGAGTATACATATAAATTAGATTCATATTACAGGGTGTTTGTTGGATGAATATTCTAAATAATCATCCCCAAACCGCACAAAAAAGAACCGTTTGCAAAGTCATCATAAGAATTTAAAACTGCTCATGGATTGATGGTGAGACACATAGTTTCTTCCCTAAAATGTGCTGAATACTGTCAGAGGCAATGATGAAATAATTAACCTTTTACATTTGTAAATGCTAGGGTAATAATTTAAAAGGTGTTAGAAATTATAAACCATTTCTGAATAATGAAACTTCCAAAGATATCAACTTCCATATGTGACCTCAACAACATTTACATCATTCTAACAGGTTTCATCTATTTTAAAATACCAAGAGAGTCTGACTTCAATTAACTTTATATCTGAGTCATGCTAATGGTCTATATGGTAGTTGGTGGCAGGTATAATAATTCTTTTATTGCTAGTTTTAAATAAATTAAAAGTTTTGGCTCTTTGAATAATCCAAAGGAGAATAGCTATTGCTAGCTGCCATACCAGTGACAAAATTCCAATATAATGTCTGCGGGTGTTTTTGAGTTTCTAAGCCTAGTTAGTGAACATATATCTCTCTGTATTCCCCTCCTCTCCTCCACTGCTCATGTCTTTTTAATCAGCCATTTTAATTAATTACTGACTTTTTAACAGCTCTTTTGAGGTATCTTTGCCAAAGCTCTCATATCTTGGCTAAATGATTCAAATATATCCTGTCCAAATGACTTGCCTCCAGATTTTCCCTTGCCAACCAACATTCTACTCTCTAGCAGAGTTCATTTTTCCCCAGTCTCAGAATGGGAACATTTGCTTCCGAATCAACTTCCCTCAGTCTCCTTTGCCTATGGGATAAATCCCTAACTCAGTGTGACATACCAGGCTCTTCATAATCTTTCCCCTGCTAACTTTGTAAACATTCTGCTGTTGCACCCAAGAAACTTCACCATCCACAGCTATGAAATGCATCCTTCCCTCAATATGGCAGGCTTTCTCCCCCAACATGGCGCGCTTCCTCATCCCTCTGCGTCTTCTCATATGCCACTCCCTCCCTCCTCCCACTGAACCCTTCCTTATCTTCTCAGCTGACAAAACCAAGCTTCCCTTGACACACTTCTCCTCAGCATTTTGTGACCAGTGTGTTCTTGCCGGGAGAAGGCGAGTGGCACCCCACTCCAGTACTCTTGCCTGGAGAATCCCATGGACGGAGGAGCCTGGTAGGTGCTGTCTATGGGGTCCGCACAGAGCCGGACACGACTGAAGCGACTTGGCAGCAGTGCTCTTACCTATGGCACTTACCAAGTCATACTATAACTAAACTGTACACACCTCTCTGCCATGAGACCATGCCCTCCTGATGAACAGGAACCAGACATTCTTCGTTGTGTCTCACCCACCCGCAAGGACTACAGGAGTGCCCCCACTTAGTAGGTGGTCAACACCTACTGTGCGTAAAGGAATAAAACATAACTTTCTCTGGACTGAGTCACAGAGACTTTGAAAAAGCGAATACACAACAACATGGATGTACCTCTAGATTGCCATACTGAGTGAAGTAAGTCAGAGAGACAAACACACGTATATATATCACTCATGTGTGGGATTAAAAAAAAAAAGGTACAAATGAATCTATTTATAAAATAGAAATAGAGTCACACATGTAGAAATCTTACGGTTATCAAGGAAGAAATGGGGGGTGGGGGAGAGTTAATTGGAAGATTGGGATTGACATATACATGCTATTATATATAAAATGGGCCCTGATACCTGAGTTATCAGGGAAGGTAAAGAATCCCCTTGCAATGCAGGAGACCCTGGTTTGATTCCTAGGTTGGGAAGGTTCGCTGGAGAAGGAATAGGCTACCTACTCCAGTATTCTTGCGCTTCCCTGGATAGACTGCCGCTGCTAAGTCACTTTAGTCATGTCCGACTCTGTGCGACCCCATAGACAGCAGGCCACCAGGCTCCCCCATCCCTAGGATTCTCCAGGCAACAACACTGGAGTGGGTTGCCATTTCCTTCTCCAATGCATGAAAGTGAAACGTGAAAGTGAAGTCGCTCAGTTGTATCTGACCCTCAGCGACCCATGGACTGCAGCCTTCCAGGCTCCTCCATCCATGGGATTTTCCAGGCAAGAGTACCGGAGTGGGGTGCCATTGCCTTCTCCACCCTGGATAGACTACCTACTCCAATATTCTTGTACTTCCCTGGTGGCTTAGATAGTAAAGAAATTTCCTGCAGTGCAAGAGACCTGGGTTTGGTCCCTGGGTTGGGAAGATCCCCTAGAGAAGGGAAAGGCTACCCACTCCAGTATTCTGGCCTGGAGAATTCCATGGACAGAGCAGCCTGGCAGGCTACAGTCCACGGAGTCACAAAGAGTCGGACATGACTAAGTGACTTTCACTTCACTTCATATACAACATATATAACTAATAAGGACCTATTGTATAGCACAGGGAAATCTACTCAATACTCTGTAAAGACCTGTATGGAAATAGAATCTAAGAAAAGAATGGATATATGTATAACTGACTCACTGTGTTATATATCTGAAGCTTACATAACACTCTAAAGCAACAACACTCCAATAAAAATCAATAAAAAAAATTTAAAACGATGATAGAATGTAGATTCTAAATTTTGTCAAATGTTTTCACATTTCAAAGCTAAATCCAGTTTAAGACCCAAGTCATTCTTTCAGTTCATCTCACCAAGCCATCCTCTCACCGCGTCAGAGATGACCTGGCTTCTCCATGTAGTTGGCCTGACCTAATTCATGGCCACTCCACTAATCTCATTGTGATCCACTGTGTGCCTTTTACGGGATAGTCCGTCCTTTGTCTTCAGCATCAGAAGCTGCCCATCTTAGAGGGCTACCTCCAGACCTGTCGTTTGAAAAGCACATCTCTCTTAACTCGTCATTTATAACAGTGGCTGAACATGTGATGTAACTTACCATTTTCTAATTACTGCATGTAAACTTGTTTTTTTCCTAAACAAACTCAGATGATTCGTCAAGAATGGTTTATACTCAGCACTCGTTTTAGCAGCCTTGGTCCTCTAATTCCCATCACACCTAAATTATGCCAGACAAGGAGGCATCAATAGACTGGGTACTAAGTTCATTTAGTACTTAAAAGAAAAAAAAAAACAAACAGGGCTTCCCTGGTGGCTCAGTGGTAAAGAATCTGCCTGCCAATGCAGCAGACATGGGTTTGATCCTTGATCTGGGAAGATCCCACATGCCACGTGGCGACAGAGCCCATGCACCACAACCGCAGAGTCTGCAGGCTAGAGCCCTCGAACCGCAACTACTGAGGCTGCAGCTGCAGTGACTGAAGCCTGACGCCCCAGAGCCTCTGGTCTGCAGCAAGAGAAGCCCCCGCCACGAGAAGCCCTTGCACCACAGCTGGAGTAGCCCTTGCTCACCACAACCAGGGAAAAGCCCATGCAGCGACGAAGACCGAGCCCAGCCAAACACAAGAAATTACATTTAAAAAACTGTTGCTAAGTTATGTAACAGAAAATTTTAACAAGACAGCATTTTCAGAAACACTGTACAATGGCACAGTGATTTTTTTTTTTTTTTGCCCTGTATCATTGTCATAGTTCTGCTTGAACAGATCCATAAAGTTAAAATAGAGGAAAATATTTAGTTTCCATAAATATCTGAATTCTGATTCTATGCTTCCTGAACTAGCTCATATTCTACTTGATGAAGTCGGCTTGTAGGAAGCAAATACAATTTACAGAATGGAATTTTCGGTTGCATTACCTGATAAGCTATGGTCGCGATAGAAAAGTCTCATAGAGACCTCAAATACAATTTGAAACAAATTAAAGGCTTCAGCAAGGATTGAGAATCTTGGATATTTTTCTATGAATGTAAAACACTCTTGCCTGATACCATACATGATACGTTTTTGTGAAATTGTCATTTATTTCTCTTTTCCATTGTAATTAGATACCATCCATAAGAAGCCAACTCGAAAAAATAAGATCACATTGTCTTAGATAACTATTATGTGTTTTTATTTTAATGAAGGCATTCCTTAACTCGTTAGAGAGAAACCACATAAACAATATGCCAACTTGCTTTCACTAATATAAATATTCTCTATTAAAAAGAGAGCTTTCTGGTTGCCTAATGTAATAATTGTGGATCCTTAAATTGATGGACGCGATAAACTTGAGATCTAAGACAAAAAAAAAGAAAAATCTAGCTGATTGTCTCAGCTATGCCTCATACTTGTATGACCTTGAGGAAATCATATGATCAAGAAATAAAGAGACCTCCAGCACACTATTTACAGAATTACTGTAAGAACACAATGTTAGAATATAAGGAGGCAAGAGGTACACATTTTTATAAACTGTGAAACTAACGAATGCAAATGAATGTAAATTATTATTACCGAGGAATCTCAACATCCTAACTTAATTTATGTAATATTTAGCAGTATTAAAGAAATGACTTTTGATGAATGTTTCTTGCACATGAGTGTTTCAAATTTGATTAATGTGCTGAGGATTGGTGTACATTTGAAAAGCTTGTGAGGTCAAAAGTGATGAGTCAATTAGAGATAATTTGGTCTCCTCCTACCAGACTTGTCCACTGCTTACAAAATCAAGTCTAAACACTACTTCCTAGGGGAGCAGTTCTTCGTTTAATCATCATCAGTGAATATTTATGGGGCCTACCTGTGGCAGCGGTACCACAGCTGGCAACCTTAGGTTGGTTCATTAATCCATGACACATTCGGTGCAGGAAGGCAGTTGTTTCTGATGTCTTTATTGGAAAGAAATCTGGTTTGTGAATGTGGGTTAAGTTCATGTCTTTGCAATCACCAAATGCTTGTTTTCACAAGCATCATTCAAGGTTCCCGAGAGCAGAGGTGTCCCTGTTGACTGCAGACCCAACGGGAGATGACAGACTGGCGAAGGGGGTTAATTGTATTCAAAATTTTGCATAGATGTGTGTCTGGACTCACTTCTAGGCTAAGGGCTGCTGCCTGCCATCAAGGTCTCTAGGGAAAATGTAATTCCTGTGATAACAGATTTCTATGATGATACATCCTTACTCTAGAGAAGGGTGCTTGCAGAGACCCCACGGTGTGTAATGTGGAGACTGCTCCCCAGAGTAGATGTTCTGAACATCAAGTCAATGTGAGAAGCTCTTTTTAAGACTTCTACCCCTTTTCTTGGAAGAAATTCCATTTTCGGCACTTTTAATTTCTTCATGTATCGTTTCCCTTATTAAAGTTTTCTGACATTTTTGAAAGTCTAAACTGTGTTACATTTTGCAATCTGTAAAATAGTTAGCTTGGTGATTCACATCCACCATGTAACCATTTCCACAGATTTATTCTTGTTTATTAAAAAATAATTTAGAATTCCATTTCCTATTAGATCATCAACTATCTACTCAGGGTCTTCATCTAACCTTTTAATCAAATCTTCAGGATGTTTTTCTAAAAATCTCAAGGTGACAATACATTTAATAGTAGTATGGCAATAAATAATCTACAATTTTTACCAATCATACCACTATCCTAGATAGTTACTATCACAGCTTTAAAAAAATGACACTCAACTCTCTTTTGTTGTGCTGTCTTTATCTCAAAGTCATAGCAAATAAATCCATAACTCTTTAAAACAGATGGTCATTGCTCCAGAAATAGTGTTATGGTAAAATATTTTTTCAACTTATTTATCCAGATTGAGTCATTCATCTTCTCTCTTTCTGTTGGGAGAAAACTGATGATTATTGGCTAATTGTCTTGGGCTATGAGACCAAAGCTGCTTTTTCAAAATGCCACATTAATGATAATTTGTAGATTATAGACTCTGCCTATTTTAGTATGGTTACTTTCTTAGCAGTCATTAGTAATATCTGTCATTTATGTATGTGAAAATCTGAGTACATAGCCCATTTGGTTTTTGAGATGTTAGAGAATATTTTAATGACTACTAAGAAGAAAGCAGTTATGAGAGGCTAGAAGATTAAGAGCTGGGACATTTGATCTAGTCTACATTATTTAACTTTAGCAATTATTTCAACTCATGATCACGTGAGTAGTGATTTGAAATATTCTAAATTCTGAATGCAGAATTTCTTGAGTTAAGACAGGGCTTGAGTTCATAAACTATAACTGTCATGGGCTACATGGGATTTTGATATCATGACCCACAAAATTCTATTCTAGGTTTTGAAGATCATCATGAAGATTCAACGACAGCATTTCCCAAAAGAGCTAATATTATACATGATAGAGTGATTAACATATTATGGGAGCAATTTAATGTTTTAGAAGAAGACTGCTAATTTAGAATTTAGGTAAGTTATGTGGGATATGCAGGTGAAGGGCAGAGATTTTAAATCAGTGCATATTTTCAGTATCTTCTTTGATGATCCAAATAAAGAATTCTTATAGATTTATTTGCTTATTAGGATGAAACAATTTGGTGGTCACTTACATTTGGTTCCTCTTTGAAACTGTATAATAGTAAAGCTGGAATCCTTCACATTTCCATTATTTATTATGAATGACTAGTATAATGTGAACATCTATTTAACTATGTATATTAGATGCAAGAGAGGTTATGCATGGAAGTAAAGCAACATATTGACTTCCCTGGTGGCTCAGATGGTAAAGCATCTCCCTACAATGTGGGAGACCTGGGTTCAATCCCTGGGTTGGGAAGATCTCCTGGAGAAGGAAATGGCAATCCACTCCAGTATTCTTGCCTGGAAAATCCCATGGATGTAAGAGCCTGGTAGGCTACAGTCCATGGTGTCGCAAAGAGTAGGACACAGCTGAGTGAATTCACTTTCAAAGCAACATTTTGGGGGCTACAATATTGAGAAATATCTTAGAGAATTTTGGATCCTTTTCCAAATCATAAAGTAGGTGATACATTTATTTGTACAACGTTAAAGAAATCTGAGCGCAGAAGAATTGATGCTTTTGAACTGTGGTATTGGCGAAGACTCTTGAGAGTCCCTTGAACAGCAAGGAGATCCAACCAGTCCATCCTAAAGGAGATCAGTCCTGGGTGTTCATTGGAAGGACTGAGGTTGAAGCTGAAACTCCAATACTTTGGCCACCTGATGCGAAGAGCTGACTCATCTGAAAAGACCTTGATGCTGGGAAAGATTGAGGGCAGGAGGAGAAGGGGACGACAGAGGATGAGATGGTTGGATGGCATTACCGACTCAATGGACATGGGTTTGGGTGGACTCCGCAAGTTGGTGATGGACAGGGATGCCTGGTGTACTGCGGTTCATGGGGTCGCAAAGAGTTGGACACGACTGAATGATCGAACTGAACTGAAAGAAAAGCAAAGCCAGTGTGTGTGTGTACTTGAGTCCTCTAAAGAAAATGCTTTTTAATTGGAGACATTTGCCAATCCATGTTACAGCTTCTTGCCCCTTCTCAAGGAATGTTTATTGCTATGGTGTTTTAATTGGAGACATTTGCCAATCCATGTTACAGCTTCTTGCCCCTTCTCAAGGAATGTTTATTGCTATGGTGATAGGGGAGACAGGATAAGATTGTGAAAAATATTTCAATGAATTGATGGTGTTTAACTTCTTTGCTGTTGCTATTGTTTAGTCTCTAAATCATGTCTGACCCTTTGCAATCCCATGGACTATACTGCACCAGGCTCCTCTGTCCACGGAATTCCCCAGGCAATAATACTGGAGTGGGTTGCCATGCCCTTCTTCAGGGAATCTTCCCTACCCAGGGACTGAACCCACATCTCCTGCATTGGCAGGTGGATTCTTTATAGTTGAGCCACCAGGGAAGCCCATTTAATCTCTCATCCAGATTCTTATCCAGGCTCTACTGGCTCTTCAAAACTGACTACCCTCTCAATGGCATTGGTTATCTCCTCACACTGTCATGATTCAAATTTGGTTGTTTGAAAAAATGATACCTTAAGGAAAAGAAGAAAGTCATTGAGACAACTGATTTAGAATAGGGAAGATTAGTGTCATCTGAAGTATGGGAAGTTCAAAGTGTAAAGGGGATATTTACCTAGAGGAAGATGTCCAGTGGGAATTGTGAATGGAGGACAGAAGTTTATGAGCTAAAGGGTTAACAATATATTCATAAATCACACTTGGCATTTATGAGAGTGAACATGATCAGCCCAAGGGAAGAATTATTAACCTAGGGTCAATGAATCCCCTAAGGGTATTCATGAATTCCTGAATTTATATCAAATATGTTATAAGAATATATTTCTTTAAAAAGAGCCTATAACTTTAAATAGATTCTCAAAAGAGGCTATGATCCAAAAATTGTTTTTAAAAGTTGGACCAAGGAAAGGACAAATGAGCATATAAAGAAAGGACTTTAATGTGGATAGTGAGGGGATATTTGATTAAAAGCTATTAAACCTGCATTTCTTGAAAACCAGTGATAGGCCAGGCAATGTCGTAGGGAATTTCATATAGAAAGTCTCACTTAATCTTCTCAACAGTCCTGTGAGGCTGAGATCACTAACATGGTTTTACACATGAGATAAATGAAGCTCAGAGATTAAAAGGATTTTTCAAAATCCAACAGTAACTAGGCAACAGGGCAATTCCTGTTCAGAGGGCATGATTCCAAGTTTGGTGCTCAGTATCATAGCTACAGTAAGAACTAGAGAGATGAGTGGTAGGGGGAAAAAATGTGCAAATACCAAGAGACACACTCTTAAGTAGGAGACAGTAACAAACACAATTTTATGCAGCCTAAAGTAGATTTGACAGGATGGATGTCCATGGAATATTACAGTAACAAAATTTAGCTGTAAGTATCTTTAATAACTAAGTTGGGGAAATCTCAAACATATTTAAAATTTCTAATGATAAGTTAAAATATAATTTCTTGGCTATTAAAAATCATCCATTTAGAGATTATTCAAAAACTTACTAATAATTTCATTCATTCTTTCACCTCCCTTGTTGCCAGGTACTGCACTATAAAGCAGTTTAAACAACTTCAATAAAGTTTTTCATTATGATTGTCATTTTTTAATATTGAACACTTTTCAGAAAATTGTTACATAACATATGCAATGAATAATATTGAAATGTATGAAATATGTTACTGTATCTTCAATTCACTGAGTTGATATGATCCAGAGAATGAGTTTGTAAATTATCTCATAGTTAAAGAATAACAGTAACATTTGATAAAAGCATCTTTATTGTGTTAAATGCCAGTTAACGGATAGTTTTATGGATTAACTGGCATTTAACACAATATGAAAAAGAGAAAGTTTTATGGATGAAAATGTATTTTCTATAATATGAGACACAAAAACTATATATTACTGTTTTCCTTAATGTTTTTTAAAGCTAAAATTATTCTTTCAGAAAGATCAGGCTACCACCACTTAAATCTCTTGACCAGTATTAATATCAATAAAAATCAAGAAAACCAACATCATGTGCTTTATAACATAATGCAATAGAAAGTATCCAACACCATCTATGAGATATTTTAGCCTAAAAAAATTGAACCTGTATCTCATAGAATCATTAGTCTAACGATTAATACTTAGGAATGTAACAATGGATTTGGACAGGATTATGAAAAGATTAGGATATTTCCAAGAGCATGAAGTGAAGTTGGAGGGGTAGCTGGCTGGAGCTGAGAAGGTCAAGGATGGGTTGTTGACTACAATACTGAAACTGACAAAGAATACATAGTAGGAATGGAATTGAACAATATCATGGAAAGAAGGAGGGAGGGATATGCATGTGGGGAAGAGGAAGACATGGTGATTATTAAGTACTTTTGTTCACATCCTCCCAACGTGGTAAGCCAAATAAGGTATCAAAGTATTATTTATAATTTTGCAAATAAAAAGTCATACTCAGAAATGTTAAGTAAATTCACAAAGATCACGTATTTATTTAGTGACAAATCTGTGTGTATGTGTGTGTGTGTCTGTGGGCACCCTGTCATGTCCAACTCTCTGCGTCCCCATGAACTGTAGTCTGCCAGGTTTTTCTGTCCATGGAATTTTCCAGGCAAGAATACTGGAGTGGGTTGCCATTTCCTATTCCATGGGATCTTGTCAACCCAGGGATCGAAACCCCATCTCTTGTGTCTCCTGCACTGGCAGATGGATTCATCACCCCTGTGTCCAGGGCTGAACAAAACCTTCTGACTATAAATCTAGTCAAGGCAGAGGCATGAAAGCTAAGAGTCCTTCCTGAAAACGTGAGCAAAGCACTCTTCTAAAAATAGTGAATTTTTTTTTCCTATATGTGCACTTTGTCCTCTAATTGAAAGCTGCCTCAATTCATGGTTGTCTAATGAGGTGCAATAGAGCCATGCCTGAAATAACTTTGGGTAATGAGACGACTTTCATTAATCTACTTATGAAAGAATCTGTTCATTAATTAGCCTGGACAGCACAAAAGCCAAAACAGTGACACTCCTGTTTCAGAGTGACAACCAGAACCTAATTAGAAATTAGTGGCTGAAAGGGCTCAAACACCCCCACTTGCACTGATACTGGCCTACAGGTGCTCAGCCATGATGCTAACGCATTTCACATGTGAGACAGCTTGGACAGAGGAGCAGGGCGTGAGGGGGTGGGTGGCAGAGAGCACTGTCAAGGTCAGGGCCAGCTTTCAGGCAAGCTCCTTCATCTCCCAAGATAAGAGGGTTATTAGAAAAGTAGGGGGTTTCGCAGGTGGTACGCAAGTGGCAAAGAATCCACCTGCCAATGCAGGAGAAGTGGGTTCAATCCCTGGGTTGGGAAGATCTCCTGGAGAAGGGCATAGCAACCCACTCCAGTATTCTTGCTGGGAGAATTCCATGGACAGAGGAACTGGCAGGCTACAGTCCATGGGGTTGCAAAGAGTCAGACACAACTGAAAACGCACACACAGGAAAGTAGAATGAAAAACTCATTGCTCCATCTTTCTTCTCTCTGTGTGTGCTTTGCTCTTTCCCTTCCTGGCTCTCTTTAATCACACACACACTGCCACCACTACCACACATGATCACGTAGCTATTTACAAAACTACATGTCACTATAGAAAACAGACTTGTGGTCACCAAGGGAAGGGGAGTGTGATGGAGGAGGACTGGGGTGAGAGCTCAGGGTTAATAGATGTAAACTTACATATAGGATGGAAAAACAACAAGGTCCTGCTGTATAGCACAGGGAACTATATTCGATATCCTATGATAAACCATGATGGAAAATATTATGAAAAATAGTGTGTGTATATATATATAGTCTGCTATACAGCAGGAATTAATGTGTTTTAAATCAACTATACTTGAATAAAATAGGAAATTTTAAATCATGTAAGTAATAATGTGAGTTGTTGTTCAGGCACTAAGTCGTGTCCGACTCTGTGACCCCATGAACTGCAGCACACCAGACTTCCCTGTCCTCCACTATCACCTGGAATTTGCTCAGACTCATGTCCATCGAGTTGGTGATGCCATCTAACCATCTCATCCTCTATTGCCCCCTTCTCCTCCTGTCTTCAGTCTTTCCCATCATCAGGGTCTCTTCCAATGAATAGGTTCTTCGCATCAAATGGTATTGGAGCTTCAGCTTCAGCGTCAGTCCTTCCAATGAATATTCAGAGTTGATTTTCTTCAGGATTGACTGGTTTGATTTCCTTGCTCTCCAAGGGACTCTCAAGAGTCTTCTGCTTATATTCTTACTTAACTGATCTTTTGTTTCCCACAAATTCTAGGTTAACAAAATAACCAATTTCAATGCCTATCTCCCTCCCTCCCTCTCTCTTTCTCTCCTCCTTCCACTATAAAACAAAAACAAAAACTGCCCAAATTAACCTTTCAATGACTCCTAAACACTCGTTCTTTCAGAAAAGGAAGAAAAAGTCCATTCTGAGGCAAGAGATGATTATTGAGTGATTTTAAAGATCAAGGGAGTTCATTCATGTTCAGGAGTAATATTCTGAGGAAAAGGCACTTCAGTATTATCAATTCCTTTTAAACCATTTTACCTAAGTTGAATTGCCTCTTTTATGTAAGTATGTTGTATAATATTTCTTTGCCTTTCAGCTCTATGTGGGCTTGTGTTTTTCTCGTAATATTTTCTTAAGCAACTCAACTGGGTCTAATTCCCAGGTTTTCATCTTGAAATCATGAGACAACCCATTACCCCTTAACCTATGCCCCATTAGAGAGTCTCTGAAAGCTGAATCAGGCAGTAGGTTTTAGGCAAGAAAATGAATTATTCTGTAACAATTTACTGCTTTCTAAAGAAATGTGGCACACAGAATACCTGACTTTGCTCAAGATAAATATATATTGAGTGAATGGAATAAGGACTGAATTGGGAGTTTTGTTATTGTCACAAAACAGAGACTTAAATACTCAAAGGAACACCCAGTCTGAGCTTTCCAAAAGGCGGGAATGTCTTTAGACTTCATTTCCAAGACACACCTGGCATGAGAAGGTATACAACCATCATTCATTCATTCATACTCATCTCATGTAAGGTGTAAGCATTTGGACTTCCCTGATGGCTCAAGGGGAAAGAATCTGCCTGCCAAGGCAGGGGACACAGAATTGATCCCTGATCTGGGAGGATCCCATATTCTGTGGAGCAACCAAGCCTGTGCTCTAGAGCCAGAATTCTACTGAACCCACGTGCCACAATTACTGAGGCTCACCTACCCTAGAGCCTGTGCTCAGCAACAAGAGAAGGCACCGCAATGAGAAGCCCGCATCTAGAGAGTAGCCCCCACTCGCTACAACTAGAGAAAAGCCCACACAGCCACGAAGACCCAGAGCAACCAAAATTAAATTAATTTTTAAAAAAAGAAAAGCAATGTAAGCATTCAGTTTGTGATTCACGAGACTTGGGAATTCAAGCCTGCCTATATTTCAATTCATAGTCATCCTCCTCACACTGAGGATGGATCCTTCCCACCTCTCGAATCCCAGCTCTGATCTCATCATCTCTTAAATGCTATGCGGCAGTCACAACACTCTCCTTGAGTCAGCCCCACTCTGCTGGTTTTCCCATCCCCTTCCTTTGTTCATTGCAGCTCCTAATATATAATCACCAAAGCCTCTTCCTACTTCCTCCTGGGCATATGGCTAGTCCACCATCTTTCCCAGCCCTCCTTATAATCACTAAGGCTACATGATTGACTTCTGACCAATGGAGGGTGGGTGAGAGTGACACATGTTTCTTCCAGGCGCGGCCCTTAACAACAAGCAGCATGATGCTTTGGAATGCCTGCAGAAGGTTCTGGAGAATACAGAGGATGGAGCCGAGTTATGGAAGGAACCTGGGTCTCTGAATCACTGGCCCTGGAGGAGACTGAACCAAGAGAGTCACTTGGCCAGGAGCACTGTGTAGAACTGATGTATAAATGAAAAATAACTTCCATTGCCTTAACCCACTAAAATGCGGGGGTTGTCTGTTACAGTGGTTAATCTACATGACTCATATTCTCATGTTGCCCCTTCTTGCTGGCAGGTCCATTCCAACCTTTTCTACTAGACAAAGGCCTTCTGAGCTTTCATATTTACTTTAAGGAACAAATTCTACCTGAAAGTCCTTTCTCTCCCTGCCTTTGGTAAACTTACTGTTTCCTCATTTTCTGCTCGTGTCCAGCTCTTTGCAACCCCATGGACTATAGCTCGCCAGGGTCCTCTGTCTGATTCTCCAGGCAAGCATACTGGAGAGGGGAGACATTCCCTTCTCCAGGCGATCTTCCTGACCCAGGGATTGAATCCACATCTTCTGCATTGCAAGCAGATTCTTTATCATCTGAGCCATCAGGGAAGCCCCCAAATTGAGAAGTCCTGTGTGCTTTACAATTTGGTCATCACTAAGTCAGTCATTGCCTGGTCTTTTGGGGGTAATAGAAGGCAGGACTCTGTTCCCCTTGACCCCATATCCAGTAAACTTGAGGCCAGTGGTACCAAGCCTGGTTCCTAATGGAGCATAAGGAAGAGGAAAGTATCTCACCTACTGTCTGAATTCTTTTCATCTAAATTAGTCAATAGGAAAACAAGGCACAATTCGTTTTAGCACCTGGTTTTTCTGCCACAAAAAAATTATAAAATGTTGGTTAAAACAGCAGACATACTAACACTGCTGCTTCGGAAAATCATTTTACTTCTACATGTTATGATTTATTAAAAGGGGTAAAAATAAAGAAAGAATGGGAATGGAGGGCTTATAGTCACCTTTAAGCTTTCTAAAAGCAAATTTAAACTATTTAACCAACAAAAAGTTGAAGTGAATTTACCTTCTGTCAGAAACAAGTAAAAAGTAATTGAAAAACTAAACCATGGCCCAGAGCTTCTACTATTAGATCATAAATATTCAGAAAAACCTCTAAATAAAACAAAGCAATATTTATTCTACCTTGAGAGATAGCCGCCTCCCCAAGGCAAAATCAGCACAATCAAATAAGCAAACAAAAGGCAACCCTGACAATCGCCTTTCTGTATAAAATTCACCATCTTCCGGCGCCCTCTTTCACCTACTGGGCCCTATTCTAAGTGTCAGGATACAAAGATAAATAATAGATCATTTCAGCTCACAGTGAGTTCCAAGCTTGGAAGGTGAGAGACGCAGGCAAATACCTATACAATGTAAAAAGTGCGACAATCACAGAAGAGAAAAAGCACAAGTAAATTATAAAGGTGATGGAGAAAAGACTCGGCATCTTTGGATGAGAGGAACACAACACCATGGTGCTTCTGCTGCTGCTGCTGTCAGCAGAGTATGTTCCTTTGCATTTACTGTGAGCCCATCAGACTCACATTGCCTTACATCATTCACTTCCTCCGGAATTAGAGCTCATGACATTTTTATATCTAGAATGAACACATGGCATGTGAGCAAAAACCCAGTTTCTGAATTTAGTAACAAACACTCCTTGCCATCTGATATTTTCAAAAGTACATTCAACATCATTCATAATAAAATTAATTCTTACATACCAGCTTGAGTACCTTTCTACTAAAAAGATTCAACGTTTGCAACCCATTTGTTGCAGTTTATTTTTTAACTGTTTAACTACCAATGAAACACACCTGTCATAGCATCAAAACAATAAAGAAGGGTTCGAAATAAAAAGTAATATTTTACTCCAACAGAAATTAGTGGCTGAGAGGTATTACACCTGAAATGCTCATGTGAGAAGAGAAGTACTGTCAAAGTTTTAAAAATCAACAAAGTATGAGTTAAGATTGTCCTGCCTGAGGAACAGATGAAAAGAAAGATATGGGGTGGGAGGTGGGAGTGGGGTTCAGGATTGGGAACTCATGTACACCCATGGTGGATTCATGTCAATGTATGGCAAAACCAATACAGCATTGTAAAGTAAAATAAAGTAAAAATAAAAATTAAAAAAAAAAAACAGAAGGAAGGAAAAAATGATCAGAGCCTGGGAAAACTGAGACATTGGCAAGCTTGTCAGTATCCGTATAATGAGTGTTCCAGCTGGCAAGTAGACAGATAAAGGGGCAGAAATAATATCTGAAGAGATAATGACCCAAAACTTCCCAAATTTTTTTTAAAAAATTCATTTACATATCTAAGAAGTTCAATCAACAAGTAGTATGATCCCAAAATGATATATATCATAAGTAAGCTGTTGAAAGATACAGACAAAGAGAATGCTGAAGGCAGTGAAAGGAATGACTTGGCAAGGGGTGTAAAAGGGACCCCCAGTATGATTAACAGCTGACTTCACATCACAAACCATGGTGGTCAGAAGGCATTGAGATGATACATTCACAGTGCTGAAAGAGAAAGACTGTAAACCAAGAATTCTACATCAGCAAAATTATTCTTAAAGCATACAAGAGATAGTAAGACATCCCCAGGTTTAACAGCAAAAAAAAAAAAAGGAAAACAGAATTTGTCACTAGCAAGCCTACCCTGTAAGAAATACTAAAGAAAATTCTTTAGGCTGAAATAAAAGTAACTCCAATTCACATGGGGGAGAAAAAAAGAGCCCTGGTAAAGATAATATTGATAAAGATAAAAGGCCACATACATGTATTTTTATTTGTACCTCTTTCTCCTCTTCTATCTGATCTAAAAGACAGCTGCATGAAACAATAATTCTAAAACTATGCTGATGGGCTTATAATATATAAAGATGAAATGTGGATGACAATGGCACAGAAGAGGGGATGGAACAAAGCTATATAGGAAAAGAGCTTTGTATACTGTTGTACTATGTTGTTTGAATATAAGCAATAATCTGAACACAAGGGAATGTGTTCACTGTAATGCCCAAGGCAGCCACTGAGGAAATAACTGTTTACAATTTAGTAAGAAAAACAAGGGAATTAAAATGATACAATATAAAATATTTCTTTTAGAGAAGGCAATTATGAAGACAGGAATGAAAAATAAGATGCAAGATGCAAATATCAGACAAAAATCCTATCTTATAATAGTAATTAAATGTAAAGGGATTAATCACTCAACAATGAAAAGACTGTCAGACTGAATTTTTTTTAAATATAGGCTACCTACAAGAGACACCTCTTGACTCATTGGAAAAGACTTTGATGCTGGGAGGGATTGAGGGCAGGAGGAGAAGGGGACGACAGAGGATGAGATGGCTGGATGGCATCACAGACTCGATGGACATGAGTCTGAGTGAACTCCGGGAGTTGGTGATGGGCAGGGAGGCCTGGTGTGCTGCAATTCATGGGGTTACAAAGAGTCAGACATGAATGAGCGACTGAGCTGAACTGAACTGAGCTAAACAAGGACCTATTGTATAGCACAGGGAATTCTACTCAATATTATGTGACAACCTGGATGGGAGGGGAGTTTGGGGGAGAATGGATACATGTGTATGTATGGCTGAGTCCCTTTGCTGTCCACCTAAAACTATTACAACATTGTTAATTAGTTTTACCCCAATACAAAATGTTTTGGGTGTAAAATAAAATAAAAATAATATTTTTTTCCTTTATGCAGAAAGCTTTACAAGCTTTTATTAGTGTTATTGATTACACATTCTCGTCCCACGCTTGCTCCCTGTCCCCAAAACAACTATCTTTCTCTATCCCAGAGACTGCAAATGAAGACACACAGTCTTCACTTGCAAACACATGTCTTACAGACATATGTTGAAGAAACATGCTAGAATCAGTAAGGAAACTTTTAGTCTTTTCCCACATTGTCCCTTCACATTGACCCTCTGAATTTCTTTGTCTCCACTACCAGATGAAAGCCAGCTCCCACAGATTTTCTGGTCCGTTTCAGTTACAAGATGAACTTCACTGTAGAAGTCAAAATGTCCAACATCCAGTATAATAAGCAGAAATACATGCTTTTTCCAAACGAAGCATTTTCTAGCCTCATCTTCCCACCCCCAAGCTCAGTCCTGCTTCAGGTTAGAGTTTCCTTCCTGCCCAACTCTCTAAGTCAGTAGGGCAGAGGAGAAAGGGAATTAGGAGGAATAGCACAGCTTCCCTGGTGGTTCAGATGGTGAAGAATCTGTCTGCAATACAGGGGACCTGGGTTCAATTCCTGGATCAGGAAGATCCCCTGGAGAAGGAAATGTCTACCCACCCAAGTGTTCTTGCCTGGAGAATTCCATGGAAAGAGGAACCTGGTGGGATACAGTCTGTGGGTTTGCAGAGTCAGACACGACTGACCAACTAACACTTTCACTTTCAATATAAACATACACACACACACAACATTATGTGAAGTGAAAGAAACCAGACACAAGTGGTCATATAATGTATGACCATTTATATCAAATGGCTAGAATAAGTAAATCCACAGGGACAGAAAACAGATTAGTGGTTGCCAGGGGCTGGTTGGGGCATGGAAGCAGGGGAATAGAGAGCAAGTGCTTAAAAGGTATGGGGGCCTTTGGCCAAGATGAAATGTTCTAGAGGCATTTGTGCCAATGATCATACAACTTTGCGAGTATCCTAAAACTTTTAGATCACGCTCTTTAAAGGGGATTTCAGGTTATACGCATTACGTATCAATTTAAAAGTTGCCATGGTTTTGCTACCAACAAATGCCACTAATACAATTCTGGAAATGTGAAATTACGATATGCAGTGGAAAGATCCACATGTTGGGTACCCAGCACACACGAGACATCTTATAAGCATTACCTCCTCCAGCCCTCACCTCATCGCTTCTTGCATAAGTAAACTGGGGTTTCAAGATGTAAAATAACTTGTCCAGAGTCTTATTACTAAAGTGGAAGGAGATGAATTTGAATTTAAATCATTTGATTCAAAATTCTCTATTGTCTGCCGCCCCACGACTTGTACTGAGGAACAAACTGTGTCCTAATTAGGACCAGAGCAAAAGGTCTGTTTATGTGACAACAGTGAAAACTGAAGGCGAGTCGCATATAGCAAGTGAATGATAAGCCAAGAAAGAGAGGCTCAGTCTTTTTTCCTTTGCATTTCTACCAAAGCTCTTACATTCAGGCTGATGTATATTTACTGTTGCCAGACATGTCTTTAATTACTGCCATATTTAATTTGTGAGTATATTTCTTGACCTAAATAACAAAGTGCTTATGGTTGGCCATGTCATGCAGTGTCAGAAGCAGAATTACAAAGTACTTCGGTAAACCAGGTATCTGGATGTCATTATATAAAGGAAGGATCTCAGTGTAGCAGCTGCTGGTCCTGACCTTGACATTCACGGAGAGAAGTCCCAAAGGTGCTCTGCTCTTTAATCTGCTTTGCCACCAAAGTGACCCTTGGCTTTCATTCTTTATCAAATCATTAGTCATAGCACAGATGCATATCAGAGAGATGAATTTTAAATTGCCAGATCCTGAATCTTGCAAACTCCATGTGCTTATGTGAGGAGAGAAGCATACTTATTAGGCCTGTCTCCTGGAGATTTCTTTCTAGTTATAATGAAAAAAAAATTAGATAGAAAGTGTCCTTTCTATTTTCCTATCTATCTCTATCCATCCATCCATCCTATCTATTTATTTGCAGGGCAGGAATACAGACACAGACAAAAAAGGAACAGATTTGTAGACACAGTGGTGGAAGGGGAGGGTGAGACCAACTGGAAGAGTAGCATTGACATATATACCCTAACGTGTGGAGTAAGTAGTGGGAAGCTGCTATATAGCACAGGAAGCTCAACTCAGTGCTCTGTGATGACCTAGGTGGGTGGGAAGGAGGTTGGGGGTGGGAGGGATTTCCAAGGGGATGGGCATATATGTATACATACAGCTGATTCACTTCATTGTACAGAAGAAACTAACACAATGCTGTAAAGCAATTATACTCCAATTTTTTCTAAAGCCAAAAAGAAAGAAAGAAAGTATCCTATGCCATAGCTGTCTTTTAAACAAAGTAATGCAATCAAATGAGGACAACTTTTTTCCTAGGTCATAATGCCCCTAGAACTTTTCTTTCTGTCCTACACAGCTTAATTACTATTTTAGTAGATACATCTTAGGAAGATATTGATAGATCACACAAAAATATTAGAACTGATCTAAGGAATAGATTTTGTGAAATAATTTTGGTCAACAGGATAGTTCTAAAGGGTGACAAGGAGTATGAAGTCATTACGCTCCCAAAACCACCCCCTCAAAAGTAAAACCAGTATCTTACCCAAATGTAACTCTAGCATGACTTGTTGCCTTCACTTCCAACCAAATTGCCCCCAGCCTTCTAAAAAGTCACACCAGTGTTACCATGGCTAACTCACTAACCCAGGAACATAATTTCCCATTTTCTAGCACCATGTTCACAGTCAAGGATTTATAAAGTACCAATTACACAGGGAAACAGAAGAGGGTATAATGAAAGAATTTTGAAATTCCAACAGAAAATTCAGCAGCCAAACACAGCTGGGGCTTCAATCTGATCAACTCAGAGTTCAGAAATATATCCTAAATTAGAACCTCTTTTCAGTCTGATGAGGTATATTGATGCATTGTTTCCCAGAATTCTCCTCCTTTGTTTTTTTTTTTTTTTTTGCATACTCTTTTTCCATGTAAATTGTGCAAAATAATCTTTGGCATTTTTCCATACCTTATATAAACCTTTTGGAAAATTCCTAAATATTATTTTCTACAGCCCCAAGAGCAGATGCTTAATCAAGAAAAAAAAATGCTCAAATTTTACTGATGATGAACTGAAGGTGGAAAATACCACTCTTCCATGAAAAATCACTAAGTAATAACACTGAATATTTATTGCATCTTCCTATATGCTAAGTAATGTGCACAGCAGTAAAGCTATCATTATTAAGGTGGATTTCCCAAGGAAAGGATGTAGTGGGCAAAAATGACAAGGCAGGACCTTCCATTGAGAACATCAAGGGTAAAGTCTTGGAGGCTTTAGCTCCTATGCTCACTTGTGGTTCAGTTGCTAAGTTGTGTCTGACTCTTTGTGACCCCATGGACTGCAGCACGCCAGGCTTCCCTGTCCTTCACCATCTCCCAGAGTTTGCTCAAACTCATGTCCATTGAGTCAATGATGCCATCCAACCATCTCATCCTCTGTCGTCCCCTTCTCCTCCCACCCTCAGTCTTTTCCAGCATCAGGGTCTTTTCCAATGAGTCAGCTCTTCGCATCAGTTGGCCAAAATATTGGAGCTTCAGCTTCAGCATCAGTCCTTTTAGTGAATATTTACAGTTGGTTTCCTTTAGGACTGGTTTGATGTCCTTGCAGTCCAGGGGACTCTCAAGAGTCTTCTCCAGCACCACAGTTCAAAAGCATAAGTAGAGAGCTGTAAACAGTTCCCCATGTCTGGAGGAAATGACATGAGATAAAGAAGGACTATATGCACAATTATATTTACATATGTTTAAAATATACTTGAGAAGATCCAAAAAAAAATTAACATTGCTTTGCCTGGGGAAAGAACAGTGCCCATCTGGGATAGATGAGATTCTTTGTGCCATTTAACATTCTACTACAAATTTTTCAATCAAAAAACTAATAATAAAATTACTCAATGAGATGTTTCATTAATATTACTTCTGCAGTATCATGAAAAATAAATTTTCTAGGAAGAGGAAAGAGCCTTATGCTGAGCAAAAGCAGAACAAGTCAAGAAGGAGAGGAATGACTATGGGCAACAGGAAATAAACAGGAATACATTCAATAATTGCTAACTTGGGGGTCAACCAGGTTCAAGGCCCATTAATTTGCAGAGAATTTTCTCCATCATTATACAACTTTTGTATAACCACCAGTAAGCAACTGGCTGAAAAGTGAACTTGCTGAATATGGATCAAAGACAAGGAGGCATGGAAGTTGTGGGGATCAGAGAGAAAAGTTGGGGGGTTAGTCATGCACCTAACAAAGCCAGGTGAGAAATCATGAACTGAGTAAGCTTTGACTGGAAATTCTAAAGATGCCAAAGAACAGATGTGGTGGAAATGAAGGAGGGAAAGAGCCAAAAGAAGAGAGATCTTGGTCAGCCAAAGAGACCAGGTTTATTAGTTCAGAGAGGAGCATGGGTGTGGTCGTTGGGGAGGCTGACTGAAGAGCCACGAAGGTAGCACCTAGCAGAAATGGGCAGGTCCAGGCACTTCGCATCTTCAATGGCTAACGTGGCTTGTATGGATGTGTTGCCTAGAATGACCTTTGCTGTTGTTTAGTCACTCAGTCTTGTCCAACTCTTTGCAACCGCATGGACTGTAGCCCACCATGCTCCTCTGTCCATGGGATTTCCCAGGGAAGAATACTGGGGTGGGTTGCCATTCCCTTCTCCAGGAGATCTTCCCAACCCAGGGATCAAACCCTGGTTTCTTGGATTGGCAGGCAGATTCTTTACTACTGAGCCACCTGGGAAGCCCCAGAATGACCGTAGAACCTGGAATTTCTGGCTCATGACCATAAAAAGGTATTCTTCACATTGACCTGGAATAAATTTATCTGCAGCTGGGATAACCCTGAGAAAGTACAGATAATTTGGTGGAGGCAGTAAAGGAAAAAAATAAATCTTTTTAATGGACTACAGATGCATGAAAAACTAGTGGCGAAGGTCTCAGGGAAGAAATGTGCCAAAGAAGTGACAGCTGAAGCAGGTCTTGAAGTTTAAAAAAAGAATTAAACTGGCAAAAAACAAACACACACCTTGGGGAAAGCATTTCAGCCTGAGGGAGGGGTATAAACAGAGCCTAGGGTCTCTGTATCTGTCCTTATCCAGAAATTCGAAACTGTGAAATTCTATCATTCTTTCATCCTCATATACAAGCCACTCTTTGACTTGTCTTTTCTTTCAGACAAATTCACCCCCTCCTTTGTGGGGCACATACTAATGGGCACATAATAAATAAGTGGGCACTTCTGAGATCTATTTGTTTCATGTTCCAATTATTTTTATTTGTTTCCTTCCCACATGAAGGAGACCACAGCCCAACCTAGCAATTAGAGGAGAAATTCTTTAAACTGGCTGCAAATTATACAATGAGTATATTGTAAATGTAATTCAAATAATTAGAATCTGAATTAAACCTGCTTTGTGAAATTCAACATCTAAAAAGTGTCTATAGCACTTGAAGAAGGAAGTTGTTCAAAAGTCCTGGGGGGAGGCTTTAAAATATATAATTGAAGAGGAACTGGTGTGCATAGTTTGTGAGGCTGGAGCTGAGTTGACAGGCCAAAATAATTCATAAAATTATGAATGTGCTTCCAACAACTGTCTACTGCTTCTAACTCATTTCAGTCATGTCCAACTCTGTGTGACCCCATAGATGGCAGCCCACCAGGCTCCTCTGTCCACAGGATTCTCTAGGCAAGAATACTGAAGTGGGTTGCCGTTTCTTTCTCTACCAACAACTGTATATATCAAGATAAATCACAGAGGATTGGAGCTTCTACCCCAATAAGGGAGGATATGAAACATTTGAGACCATATTTTAAACTCCAGTATGGCATACAATTCTTAACCATTCTTTTCAACAGCTAAAGCTTTAAATAATGTCAGTATAAACAATGTAATTGTAAATTTACAAATAAACACTCCAGTTATGGAGTTATCAGACACAGATTTTGTTTTTGGCTTGTCTCACTGACCCTCAGTCAGTATGTTAACAATAAAATAAAATGAGTTTTCTTTGCCAATGACATAAGGCAAATGACTCTCCCACTTTTGACATATAACTAATTACAACCCTTTCTGAAATCACTGGGGCTTGGTGGGTAAAGAATCCACCTGCAATGTAGGAGACATAGGAGACATGGGCTCCATCCTTGGGTTGAGAAGATCCCCTGGAGAAGGGAATGGCAACCCACTCCAGTATTCTTGACGGAAAAATCTCACAGACAGAGAAGCCTGGCAGGCCATAGTCCAAAGGGTTGCAAAGAGTCAGATACAACTGAGCAATTAAGCTTTACTAAAATAATTACTAATGATTTTTAGATATTTTATGCAGGTTAATTTTCTATATTAAATAGGAATTATCAGACATAGACTTGCTTTCAGCCATTCTAAAAATGGCTAAGAATTGTATGCCATGAAAGTGAAAGTGAAGTCACTCAATCATGTCCGTCTCTTTGCGACCCCATGGACTGTAGCCTACCAGGCTCCTCTGTCCATGGGATTTTCCAGGCAATAGTACTGGAGTGGATTGCCATTTCCTTCTCCAGAGGATCTTCCCGACCCAGGGATCGAACCCGGGTCTCCCACATTGTAGACAGACACTTTACCGTCTGAGCCACCAGGGAAGGCACTGTATGCCATATTGGAATTTCAGATACGGTCTCAGATGTTATTTAAGCTAAATAACCTTAACCTCATGTTCTGTTTCTCAACTCCAAGACAAGGAACTCATCCCAGGATAGCTTCTAAGTCGGTGACTAATGCCACAGAAGGAGGGAGACAGAGGTGAGATGGAGGAAAGAATAATCCAGTTTGCCATGACAGTGTGGTTTAAGGATGGAGACCCAAAAATGTAGACAATATTGAGAAAATAGTGGGTGTTCCAATCTAAGTCTAAAGCTGTTTGCACGTGGGAGTCAGCGATATGGAGATAGAGATAGATAAAGATTATTGAAATCTATTGATAATACATCAGAAATGAACTCAAATTTCTAAAAAGTTTGGACTTTAATGGGGAAGTCCTAAATAAACTGTAATGAACAGTGTCCTGATGATATGGCAGCTGGTGTATTATCTTCTATGAAAAAGTCTGTGCTTTATGGAAGATCAAGACCTGAAAACAAGTTCAATGTTCCAATAACTGACAATAACAAGCAACTCTCCAGTATGTTCTCTGAGGTTTTAAAGGCAGTTGGAAGGTAATAAAGGCTTAAGAATGTTCTCTGAGATCAACTCCACATTGACATTTTTTATGTATGGATCTCCTATTTTCTCCTACAAAGACTCACATCCTTAAAAGGTAGTCTGAGAGGTCATTTGTTAATGAGGTTTAACAAAATCTAGCTTCAAAATATGGATGAGTCAGGAACTTAAATTTATGGGTCTGATAATTGGAAGTAGGCAAAATTTCCTTCCTCTTAAAAGAAGTTTATACACATAATGCAAAACTGATGCTTATTGATCATCTATTCATTTCTCTTAGAATTTTTCCATGTTTACCTATTAGAAAATGAACACTAGTTGAAAAGGGACAGTAAGAATAGCAGCTGCTTCACCTTCCTAGTTCTAACCTAATGCAGCATCTATTGCAAAAATTACACATTTTATGTAATAATTGAGGTACCCCTGGCAGAAACTCAGCACAAAATTTTATACTGTCAAAATGGCCCAATGGCAGAACAAAAAATGAGTGTAGATGGAGCCATATTCTGAAAGGACTGGATCGAGGATGTTAGGACCATTCGGATTCACTTATTCTTCTATCTGCCTTTTTTTTTTAACCTTTTATGTGTTGGTTTGTTTGTTTGTTTTGTTCTGTGTAGATTTGCTATTTCTTCATGGCTGAAATCATGACCACAGACAATTCTGAGCCTTCCGTAAGGGTTCCTCAAGTTTAAACTGATGACATTTTAAAGCTGGATCATTCTTTCTTTGAGATATCTGTTTTGTGGAATGTAGCCTGCTTAGCAGTCTCTCCGGTCTCTGACCACTGGTCTCCCCTCTCCTGAGCCGTAACAACCAGAAACCAAACATCATCAAGTGTTCCCTGAGGGGAAAAAGTGTCCCCACTTGAGAATCACTGCCTTGCAGGCTTAAAGTCAGAGAAGAAGGAGCTGGCATTCACCCAACTTTCATTTAGAAAGACCCTACAGAATTGCTTTGTTCATGTGTGGACCACATACCTATCCTAAACCACACTTTTTGACAAGGAAGAAAAAAGAGAACAACTGTGTGACTTTGGGTTATGTCTTAGGACATACAAAGCACAAATTATAGAATAAAAAGGTGATAAATTGATCATCAAAATTAGTTTTACTCTTTGACAGGCACTGATAAAAAAATGAAAAGCCACAGACGGGCAAAACAAATATCTGATAAAGGATTCTATTCAGAATATAGAACGAACTCTTACTACTCCTTTAAAAGAAGACGGGCGATCCGGTAAAACCCTGGCAAAAGATTTGGACACCTCACAGAAGAAGGTATGCAAGTGAAAAACAAGCACAGGAAAAGATGTTCATCATCATGAGACAAATACACATTAAAACCACAATGAGCTACACCCACTAGGATGACTAACATGAAAAGTACCAGCTGTTGGTGTAGATGTTGAGCAATCGGTGGGGATGCACAAAGACAAGGATAACAGACACTTTGGGAAAGTTTGGCAGTTTCCTATCAAGCTAAACATGTACTTATCATCCAGAAATTCCTCCTCCAGGCATTTCACCAAGAGAAATAGAGCATATGTCTACACAAAGATCTAGATGCAAGCGTTCACAAACTTTATTCATCATGCCAAACTCTGGGAACAAAGCATCAGCTGATGAATAGATACATTGTTGTCCTTCCTTAGAATGGAATATGTCTCTTTAAATGGAATATAGCAACAAAATAAAAACTATGAAGATGTGCAAAAATATGGATGATTCTGAAAATAATTACACTAAATGAAAGAAGCATGATATACTATACCACCTTATACTGTATGTAATTCTATTCCTTTAATATTCTGAAAGGCCAGAACTGAAAGGAGAGAAATCAATCCTAGGATCTAAGAGTAGATGGAAAGAACTCACTATGAAGAAGCAGGAGGAATCCTTCTAAGGAGATGAAAATGTCTATATCCTCATTGTACTGGTGTTTACCTGACTCTGTTCATGCATGCTAAGTTGCGTCAGTCATGTCTGACTCTTGGCAACTGCATCGGCCACATGGAGAAGACAAACGGTTGCCATTTCCTACTTCATACGTGGCTCTGTAGATGTGTCAAATTTCACCAAACTTTACACTTCAGAGTGAATTTTATTGGGAATGTATGTAAATAAAACTTCAATGTATCTGATTTAAAACCATATATAATTAAAAAAAAACAAACAAAAACAGAGCTCAACCCTAAATTTAATATGCCCCAACCACTTTCTTCATGAAATAGGAAGTTCTTCAAAGAAGTCAATACTGGCTGCATATAATGACTTCATTAATTTGTCCATTCATTCATCCAATAGTTGTTTATATTATATCTACTATTTGCTGGGAACTGACCTAAGGCTTAGGACGTGTCTATGTATAGAACCAAAGATACCTGCATTTAGGGAACTTATCTTCCAGACACAGGAAAATAGATTTTAAAAATAATGTCTACAAGAAGAAAAAGGAAATTCTATCCTACCCTCATTGTTTAGTTGCTAAGTCATGTCTGACTCTCTGAGACCCCATGGACCATAGCCTGCCAGGCTCCTCCATCCATGGGATTTCCCAGGGAACAATACTGGAGTAGGTTGTCATTTCCTTCTCCAGAGGATCTTCCCAACCCAGGGATCAAACCTGATTCTCCCGTATTGCAGGGAAAATTCTTTACCACTGAGCCACCAGGGGAGTCCTCAAGCCTACTCCGGGTGATATAAGAGAAAAAAGAGAAAAGAGGGGGAAATGATTAGGAGATACGGAATAAGCAGAAAAGAGGACTGTGTAGTGTCCGTAAATTCAGGCTTGTTGAGAAGGTGAGCTGTGAGCAAACACAGGAAGATTAGAAATTTAACAAAGGAAAAATCTGGCAGAACTTTTCAGGTGGACAGAACCCTAAAGCAAAGGTCCCATAACAAGGAGTATGATGAAATCATTGAGGAACAATATGGAGACCAGTGTGGCTGGAAAGGAGTGGGGTGGGGGGAGATGAAGAGGAGGAAGAAGGGGAGAAAGGGGAGGGGAGAGGGAGGAAGAGAGAGTTTTACAATGTAGGTTTTGTCCTCATTCAAGTACCGTGAGGCCAGAACAACAGCAGAAGACTGCCATTAACAAGAGAGTGGTTACTCCCAGTTCCCAAGGGGAGGGGGTTCCCCACACCACACAGAGGAAACCCAAGGGTCCCAGTCAAGAGGCAGAAGGAGTTCAGGGGAAGCATAGACAAGAGCCCTGATTGTGATTTCCTAGGTAAAGAACAGGCGAGGCAGGGTAAGCAGGCCTAGCAGGCTTTGGCAAGGTGCAGGGCTGTCCTGAGTTGTCTGGCTCCTGGCCTTGGGGTGATCAGGAAAGTGGATAGTGGCCTGGAATGTGACAGCCTGGTAAGGTAGATGGCTGGAGTGTGGGTACCATTGGCTGGTTTGTATAAAGCAAGAAATGCTCACAGATGGTCTCTAAGGACTGGGGAGCCCTGGGAGGGCCATCTCTTCTTGATCATCAAGGCGATAGAAGCTAGAGCATCAAGAATACAGAAAGTTTTCCTCACTGTTTGGCTTCAATGAAGGCTCAACCAATGACAGGTGCCAGGAGATGGGGTGGGGGAGCAGTGGAAGGCTGGGCACTTCCCTGGTTCCAGCTCTTCCAAGTTGCCGCGGCTGGCTACCTCTCTCCTCTGAAGGCCTCCACCCTTCAGGACAGCTGCTGCCCTCTCCAGGTTCAGGTACCCTCCCCATCCCTTGGCTCTTTACACCTGCTAACAGCTCCTCACTTCTGCTTCCTTTGGGATCCAGAACAATTGCTGGTCTATTTCCTTTAAACCCATCTCTTTTTTTTGCAAACAAGTTTTCTTCGTGTCCCCTCAATTATCTTATCTGAATGTGCCACCTTCTTCCTGTTCAGACCCTGACTTTTACAAAGACCAAATTCATTCATGATGAGATTCAAGTAAGCACCCACTGGACAGATTTGTGAGTTGTCTAGTCTTGGCTCCCTAAAGAGAGTACGATGGACTCACCCAAAAAAGTGTTGACTGGCACTGTGTCTGACAAGCCATGATTTAATTTAGCCAATGCTTCATTTTCTCCCTAAGATCCATTCAGTTCTTAAGACTTCAGCACCAGTTCTTAAGACTAAGAACTAAGCATTCAGTTCTTAAGACTTCTTCATTTCAATCACCAACATACTTTAACTTCTTGTTTATATTGGAGTATAGCCAATTAACAATGTTGCAACAGTCTTGGGTGGACAGAAAATCAGCTCAACCATACACATACGTGTATCCATTCTTCCCCAAACTCCCCCCACATCCAGGCTGCCACAACAGTGAGCAGACTTGCCTGTGTCAACCACCAATATGTTTTAAAGCCATTTCACATACACACACACACAAACACACACACAGCCCCCAAGACGTTATTGTTGTTGTTTTATCACTTTGTATGAACTATCGACAGCAGAGCGATAAAAAGAAAGGATAAAGTTGAGTTGAGAGATGAGCAGCTAAGCACTCCCACAAGTTAACCTGTCTGTACCTGTAACTGAGACTTACACCTCAGCAATATTACACATGATTTACACATCACAGACCATCAGAGGTGCTGACAACCAGGCCAGGCCCTGTCTATAATGGTCATGAATGCAAACAGCCTCATGGACCACTTTGTGAATCAATGTGTCATCTCCAGGCAGGGGTGGCCTATAAAACAGTATCACCAGATGGATTCACTGAGCATGACATCCTCTAATAACAAATTCTCAAAGCAGGCACTATTTTTATTTCCATTTTCAAACCAGGAAACAAAGAAACACAGGTTAAGAAATTACCCAAATTCACAGAATTAATAAGTATTAGAACTGGGGTAGGATAGAATAATGGATCTTAGATATAAACCAGTAAGTAGATGGTGAGATGAGTCCTCCATTAATCCTTGCTAAAGATGATGCTGTAAAAGACCCTGATGCTGGGAAAGATTGAGAGCAGGAGGAAAGGGGGGTGACAAGGGATGAGATGGTTGGATGGCATCACCAACTCAATGGACATGAATCTGAGCAAACTCCAGGAGACAGTGAAGGACAAGGAAGCCTGGGATGCTGCAGTCCATAGGGTCGCAAAGAGTCAGACATAACTTAGCAACTGAACAACAACAAAGATTAAATGGCCAATCATGTGTCCACTTCAGACTCCATTTCCACATACAGGAAACAGAGATCATAAAAGTGACAATATATAATGCTGTTGTAATCAACTGCATTAAATGAGAAAATGAAAGTGAAGTACTTGGTTTGGTAAATTTTACAGAATACCATTTTCTTAAGTTTCTGGAAATATCTGTCAAATGCAATTGTTTTCGTTAGAGAGTTAACATCTTAATTACTGTTTCTCAATCTTGTCTCTGAGACAATAAAATAAAACATCCATTTCTTCCACATTATAATAAAAAGCTATAAAATCCACATAGAAGAGGCTATTTTTAATTCTTCAACTTTCATAACAAATGTACATCCAAATGAAATTTTCAACCAGGGCCAGAGAAAAAATTATGTTTCACCGGTTCCCCAGAGGTGAAAAACCAAACTTTCCTTGGATGTGCCTGGTGGAAAATTTGAACCCCACTCTGAAGACTCTCAATGTGTTGGGTTGTATCCTACCCTAAAGCCACACTCTTCTCAGAAGAACAGGGGCTGGAGCATTTCATGACACTATAGGAAATCTGGCATCTTCTTTGCAACGTATTCTTGTTTCTCATCCAGTTTTATTATACCTAGTAGGTAAGATCTAGGATGAAATCTACTATTTTTTATTGAAGTGGAGTGATGGAAAATATCATGAATTCACATGGATTAAAAGCATGTGCTAAGTCACTTCAGTTGTGTCCAACTCAGCAACCCCGTGGACTATAGCCCACTAGGCTCCTCCGTCCATGGGATTCTCCAGGCAAGAATACTAGAGTGGGTTGCTGTTTCCTCCTCCAGGAGATCTTCCCAACCCAGGGATCAAACCCACATCCCCTGCATTGTCAGGTGGGTTCTTTGCCACTAGCCCCGCCTGGGAATGCCATGGTACCAGTGGTCCTACATGCAGGGCAGCAAAGGAGACACAGACATAAAGAACAGACTTTAGGACTCAGTGGGAGAAGGTGAGGGTGGGATGATTTGAGGGAATAGAACTGAAACATGTATATTACCATACATAAAACAGATGACCAGTGCAAGTTTGATGCACGAAGCAGGGCACCCAAAGCTGCTGCTCTGGGACAACCTAGAGGGATGGAATGGGGATGAAGGTGGGAGGGGGCTTCAGTATCNNNTGGGGGTGGGGACACATGTATACCTAAGGCCAATTCATGTTGATGTATGGCAAAAATCATCATAATATTATAAAGTAATTATCCTCCAGTTAAAATAATTACTTTAAAAGCATAGAGATTCCACAAAGTCAACAAATGTAATGTCCTATTTCACTCCCAAGGTGCATACACAGATATTGTAGCCCAGTCTCTCCAACGGACACATGGTACAGGTAGTCTGGGAGAGAAACCAGAGCATCCAACACTGAGGGCTTCCTCTGTGACTCAGTGCCCATCAAAACATGTCTTGTCCTGGCCCTCTGCTCACTGACGAACATCAGTGATTTTGCCAGTCACACAGCTATCCATGACAGCTACCGTATCTTCTAAGAAAGCTTAAAGATACAGAAATATGGTACACATGTTTAGAATGTCAACTATGTTTCATGGTCACTTAAAAGCAATTTTATTATTTTTAAAAAGACCTGAAAATATTATGGGCTATGATTCACAAGTCACATTAATTTTTATGAAGAAATAGAAAATTTTTGAAGAAATTTGACTCTTGGTTCAGGTTTTTTAAGGCAGAACCCCCAGTCCCATAATGTCTAAGCTACGCATTTCTCTCTTTTGACACTGGTAGTTTAATGACAATTACAAGAATCATTCTACAAGGCAGACCATAGCACCCTGTGTTAGTTATGGAATGTTAGGAGGCTTTGCCATTGACGTCTTTCTCTAATACTGCCTAATAATGCCACTGACTTCTTGTACATGCAACATAAGATGATATGTAGAAGAGCATTTCTATAGTTAGGTAACCCAAAGACATGAAGTTTTTTTATTCAAAATGAGCATGAGAATAGGAGAAGGGGAGGACATGCTGAGAGTAGCAAGCTTATTCCATTGTTTGGATGTTAATTTCAAGGTAGTAGTGAGATGCAGGTTCTAGAGTGTAAGAGAGTAACTAATGAGGACTCTATGTTAACATGCCCATTTTAACCCCAAACTGGTTCCCATCTACACACCCAAAGACACACACATACACACAGTCACTAAAAATTGCAGAATAAAGAAACTGATTTTAAAAATTAAAATTAAAATACTCTCTGAAGTTTTGACCACTAGATAATGAATAATATAATAGTCTATACAAGAGAACGAAATGGCAACCTATTCTAGTACTCTTGCCCAGAAAATTCAATGAATGGAAGAGCCTGGTAAGTTACAGTCCATGGATCACAGAGAGTCGGACATGACTGAGCAACTTCACTTCAGCTTCAGCATCAGTCCTTCCTTCAGAATAGCTCTACTGTACCACCTATTTGGGCTCCCTGGGTGGCGCTAGTGGTAAAAAAAAAAAAAAAACCCACCTGCCAATGCAGGAGACATAAGAGACGTGGGTTTGGTCCCTGGGTTGGGAAGATGCCCTGGGTTGAGAAGATCCCCTGGGTCGGGAAGCTCCTCTGGGTTAGGAAGATCCCCTGAGGAGGGCATGGCAACACACTCCACTATTCTCGCCTGGAGAATCACATAGACATAGGGGACTGGTGCGCTACAGTCATACGGTCACAAAAAGCCAGGCATGACTGAAGAGGCTTCCCATGCACTCACACAATGCCACCTGTTTATCTTCATGTCAGGTTGTGACCCTAAACATCAGGACATCAAATGGTTAATGAGAAAACAGGCAAAAGTTTGAAGGGATAATTCAGCAAATTAATCCTTTCATTTCAAAATGTTTAACTCAATATAATGAGTGACATAAACTAAAATTCTGTTCATATTTTATATACTACTGTTTAGTTTCAACTAAATAAATTTTTGTTATAAGAACTTAAAAGGTCTTATTATAAAAACTTAAAGATATGACTTTAAATCCAGTATCATTAGTTTGGAAAGCTCTAAGTTGTTTTGTATGTATACTTGAGGTTTACCTGCTGAAATTGTCTTGGAATACATGTTCTAGTGTCCTATTTCTCTGTTGTTTGAAGAGTTACTAGCCTGGAGAGTTTTTTTTTTTAAGCCTTGAAACTAGAAAAATATCATTTCCTTATCATCATCATTAACAGCCTTGTAAGTTTTAGGTAAGAGTCTTCTCTCAGGGCTTTCTGAGCACTGGAAGCTGGTTCATAAGATTCTAACTCCATATCTGTGACCATATTGCAGAAGCTTGAAAGTCTCCTGTTATACTTTTTCATTTCATTGTTTTCTGACATGCACACATAGCAGAGAACTGTACACACAGTTTCCTATATTATCTAGCTCTTCTTGTTCTATTCTGCTCATAATGAAATTCAAATTGTATTCAAGAGCTCATTCTCCAGCATGAGAATTTTTAAGAGGAAACTAACCTCCAAATCTTAGCTCTGCCTTTATTCCCTAAAAAGGCAAGACATTATTAGATTCACTTTATTTAATTATGGCTTCTCCAACCCAGTAAAACATTAATGTCTCTAATAACAAAGTACAGGATGAATATTTCCAAAGAGAACCTCTGGATGCTAGACTTCTGGGTGTCAAGTCTGTTAAGTGGCTATTCTTTCAAGGTTAAAACTTGCTGTTCTTGTTCATGGGATATTTTAGGAGCTGCACTCTTCTATCTAACTTTTAAATACATACTCAACAGCCACCATGTGCTGTTATTGGAGCCTTACTCAGAAGCAGTGTAATATTTAATATTCTAAGAGGTGAGCTATATCAGTTCAGTTACTCAGTTGTGTCCAACTCTTTGCGACCCCAAGGAATGCAGCACACCAGGCTTCCCTGTCCATCACCAACTCCTGGATCTTACAAACTCATGTCCATTGAGTCGATGATGCCATCCAACCATCTCATCCTCTGTGGGAGAGCTATATAATATAGAAACAAATAAAATAATTTTGGATAGCAATAAGTGCAATGAAATTAAAAGACGCTTGCTCCTTGGAAGAAAAGCTAAGACAAACCTAGACAATGTATTCAGAGAAGACAATGGCAACCCACTCCAATACTCTTGCCTGGAAAATCCCACGGGCAGAGGAGCCTGGTAGGCTGTGGTCCATGGGGTCGCAAAGAGTTGGACATGACTGAGCGACTTCACTTTCACTGTCATGCACTGGAGAAGGAAATGGCAACCCACTCCAGTGTTCTTGCCTGGAGAATCCCTGGGATGGGGGAGCCTGGTGGGCTGCTGTCTATGGGGGTTGCACAGAGTCGGACAGGACTGAAGCAACTCAGCAGCAGCAGCAGACAGTGTATTAAAAAGCAGAGACATCACTTTGTCCATGGACAAAGTATAGTCAAAGTATAGTCAAAGCTCTGGTTTTTCCAGTAGTCAAGTCCAGATGTGAGAGTTGGACCATAAAAAAGTCTGAGTGCTGAAAATTGATGCTTTCAAATTGTGGTGCTGGAGAAGACTGAGAGTCCCTTGGACAGCAAGGAGATCAAAACAGTAGATCCCTAGATGAAATCAACCCTGAATATTCATTGGAAGGACTGATGCTGAAGCTCCAATATTTTGGCCACCTGATGCATAGACCTGACTCATTGGAAAAGGCCCTGATGCTGGGAAAGATTGAGGGCAGGAGGAGAAGGGGACAACAGAGGATGGGATGGTTGGGTGGCATCCCCTACTCAATGGTCATGAATTTGAGCAAACTCCAGGAGATAGTGAAGCACAGGGAAACCTGGCATACTGCAGTCCACGAGGTCACAAAGAATTGGACATGACCTAGCAGCTGAACAAAAACAAGGTGCAATGAAGAAGTATCAAATGAAATGACATGCTAGTGAGTGACTGGGTAGAAACTGGTTACAGAAGTTCTTTCTGAGAAACTGACATTTGAGCTGAGAATCAAACAAGGATCCAATCATACAAAAATCTAAGGGAACTGGGTCTGGGCAAAAAGAGGAGAAAGAGCAGGAAGAACATAACTGGCGTGGCCAAGGAATAGGAAACAAGCCAACTAAACGAGGAGCAAGAGAGCAGTAAAGATGTTGGAGAGCTAGTCCCAGGTCAGAACACCGGCAAGCTGGAATTTTTTTCTAAGACCCATGAGAAGTCACCAGAAAAATCTTAGGCAGAAGAATACCATGATCTATTTTTATTTTTCCAAAGAAATTACCCTGGCTTTTAAACTTTTATTCATTTGAAAGTGTACTCAAAAGGACAAGAGGTGCAGAAGCCAATAGTTGTCCATGGGAAATAACCCTGTACTAGGCTCTAGTAGGAATGCCATCCAAGATTATGCTTTCCAAAGCCAAGGCCATGTTAGAACAACCTGGCAAGTGTTTAGAGCCATTAAAAACACAGATTTCCAGGCCTTACTTCTTCAAGTTTCTGATTCTGGTCTAGGGTTGAGGCCAAGACTCTTTTAAAAAATCTCCCCAGATGTCTCTGAGGCACAACCCTGCTTAAAAATCCCTGATCTGGGCTTCCCTGGTGGCGGGGTGGTAAAGAATCTGCCTGCCAATGCAGGAGACATGGGTTCAACACCTGGTCCAGGAAAATCCCACATGCTGTGGAGCAACTAAGCCCGAAGGCCACAGCTACTGAGCCCCTGCTCCACAATAAGAAAAGCCGCCTCAATGAGAAGCCAGCACACAGCAACGAAGAATAGCCCCCAAGCGCCACATCCAGAGAAGATCCCACACAGCAAAGAAGACCCAGCACAGTCAAAATAAAATAAAATAAATAAATAAACAAAAGTTATTTTTTTAAAAAAAACCTTATTTAAGCCACATCTACCTAAGAATAGTTGAGAAAATTATTTTAAATGTGAAATAAATTTCCATATTAAAAAACTGTACAATGAATACCCATTTTTAAAATAATGTTTTCCTATGGTTACCAAAGGGGGAAAGGGTGAGAGGGATAAATCAGGAGTTTGGGATTAACAGATACACACTACTATATACAAACAGACAAACAACAAGGACCTACTGTGTAACACAGGAAACTATACTCAATATCTTTTAACAATGAACAGTAGAAAAGAATTTGAAAAAGAATGTATACATGTATAATTGAATCACTTTGCTGTATACCTGAAACCAACAGCTATATATCAATAAAGAAAAATTTAATGTTAAAAGAATAAATTTTCTCACAATTATTTTTCATAACATGGAAAGGAATCAGTGTTATTTATGGATAAGAACACAGATACTGAAATAGTCCCTTTGATCTTCCTTCTGTTCAGTATTTGTCACCTGCAACCTCTCTTAAAGCTAGTCAATGCAGGGAAAGACAAATATCACATGGTATCAGTTACATGTGAAATCTAACATATGAAACAAATGAACTTATGCACAAAACAGAAACAGACTCACACACATACAGAACTGAGGTATGTTTACCAAAGGAGAAAATAGGGTGGGGTGGATAAAGTAGAAGTTTGGGAACTGACATATACACACTACTATATCTGTTAACTTATATGCAGAATACATCATGAGAAATGCTGGGCTGGAAGAAGCACAAGCTGGAATCAAGATTGCCAGGAGAAATATCAGTCACCTCAGATATGCAGATGACACCACCCTTATGGCAGAAAGTAAAGAGAAATTTAAAAGCCTCTTGATGAAAGTGAAAGAGGAGAGCGAAAAAGTTGGCTTAAAGCTCAACATTCAGAAAACGAAGATCATGGCATCTGGTCCCATCACTTCATGGGAAATAGATGGGGAAACAGTGGAAACAGTGTCAGACTTTATTTTGGGGGGCTCCAAAATCACTGCAGATGGTGATTGCAGCCATGAAATTAAAAGACACTTACTCCTTGGAAGGAAAGTTATGACCAACCTAGATAGCATATTCAAAAACAGACATTACTTTGCCAACAAAGGTCCGTCTAGTCAAGGCTATGGTTTTTCCAGTGGTCATGTATGGATGTGAGAGCTGGACTGTGAAGAAAGCTGAGCGCTGAAGAATTGATGCTTTTGAACCATGGTGTTGGAGAAGACTCTTGAGAGTCCCTTGGACTGCAAGGAGATCCAACCAGTCCATCCTAAAGGAGATCAGTCCTGGGTGTTCATTGGAAGGACTGATGCTGAAACTCCAGTACTTTGGCCACCTCATGTGAAGAGTTGACTCATTGGAAAAGACTTTGATGCTGGGAGGGATTGGGGGCAGGAGGAGCAGGGGACAACAGAGGATGAGATGGCTGGATGGCATCACCTACTCAATGGACATGAGTCTGAGTGAACTCCGGGAGTTGGTGATGGACAGGGAGGCCTGGCGTGCTGCAATTCATGTGGTTGCAAAGAGTTGGACGCGACTGAGCAACTGAACTGAACTGAACTGAACTGATATACATAAAATAGATGAACAGCAAGGACTTATTGTGTAGAACAGGGAACTATACTCAGTATCTTGTAATGACATTAATAGAAAAGAATCTGAGAAACATATGCATATAAAACTGGATCAATTTGCTGCATACCTGAAACTAACACAACATTGTAAGTCACCTATACTTCAATAGAAAGAATTAAATTTTATAAAGCTTCTATGCTGTGCGTTTGGCAGTCCCTCTTAACTGTCTCTTACTTCAACACTGCTTGGGCAAACAGACCCAGGGATGCCCCTTGCTCCAGCCTCCCATCACCCTTCAACCTTTAATTTGGTTGCAACCTTTGGAATCAGCTACTCAGCTCTCCTGGAACACTTAGACCAGCCAATGCCATTTTTTTTAGCTTAACTCATTACCGATCAACCATGAGCTCCCAGATTCATCAGAATTATTCTACCCAGTGGAGGCCATGGTCAACCACCACCGCGTGGACCTGCACCTGCAAACCTCCTACACCTACCTCTCTCCGGACTTCTATTTCAACCACAGCAATGTGACTCTGGAGGCATGGGCCATTATTTCCAGGAATTGGCCAAGAAGAAGCACCAGGGCACCAAGCATCTCTTGCAAATGCAAAACCAACAAGGCGGCCATGCCCTCTACCAGGACGTGCAGAAGCTATCTCAAGATGACTGGGGTAAAAACCAGGACATGATGGAGACCACCCTTCTCATGAAGAAGAACCTGGACCCAAGCCCTTTTGGATCTGCAAGACCTGGGCTCTCCCCATGCAGACTCAACCTCTGTGACTTCCTGGAGAGACACACCCTAGATGAGAAAGTAGAACTTATCAAGAAGATTGGCACCACTTGGAACAACCTCCGCAGGCTGGCTGGTCCCCAAGCCAGGCTGGATGAGTAGCTCTTCCAAAGGTTTACCCTCCAACACAACTAGGAGCCTCTGGAGCCCAGCGCTTTTTGAGGAGCACCCCCTAATGTTGGCAGCAGCAGCAGCAGCCCTGAGGTTGAGGCTTCTACCTGAAGCCCCTGTCTGCAGCCACTTGGTTGCTTTTTAACATCCTGGAGCCCTCTCTCAAGCCTTGGACCAAATGGAAACAACAAAACTTTTTGCAACAAAAAGAAAAAAAAAGCTACTATGCTTATTCTTGTTACTTTCATCCTCCTACCACTTTGCCAGAGGCATCTTAATTAGACCCAATGTCAGTATATTTTTTGTGTGTGCCAATTTTCTTGCCACATGCTGATGAAGTAAAACTGAGAAATAAAGTTAATTTTGACCAAAAGAAAATCCTTTTTCTAAGCTGGTCAGTTTATTTCCTCCTTTATGCACAGTCTATAAAGAGTTGCACAAAAAAATTTAAGTTTCTATTGGCCTTTAACCTAATGCTCAGCCTCACCGCTACTTCGTTTTCTGGTTTCCTTTGATCGTCCTTTACACACTTCTTCAGGACATGCATGCTAAGCATGGTGTTCCTTGGTTACTTCAGGCTAATAACTTTTCTGTTCCTCTAATTAATTCTGAAGCACCACATAGGGTTTTGCCTCATGCGGCTGACTTGGCCAGTTGTGTTTATCATTTCCTCCTCTCCTGACAAACTCAGCAGCCTCCACCTAACCTACCTTCAGCCTCCTTGGTGGATCCAAGTGCTGGGTAAGTTGAAAGAATTAGGTCAGAGATTTCCCTTGGAATTCTTCAGGCAAGAATATGGGAGTGGGTTGCCATTTCCTTCTCCAGGGGACCTTCCCGACCCAGGGATCAAACCCACATCTCTCACATCTCTTGTATTGGCAGGCGGGTTCTTTGCCACCAGCGCCATCTGGGAAGCCCAGAACCCAAATAAAGACCTCTCAACTTACTGGTTTCTCTGAGCCTGAGTCAGAATCCTCACCATGCCCTCAGGAGTAAGGAGACATCACTTCTAAATGTCAGAGGAGTCAAAACCACCTGACTGGACAAGTCTCCATTTTCCTCCCCTCACTCTCATTCACCAACCTGGGCGTGGTTCTCTTAGGAAATGTCAGAACTGATTTTGTGTGGCGTCTGTAACAGGCAAAGTTTTTTCATCTTCTCCTACTGGCAGAGTTTATAAGATGCTTCTCCAGTGGGTGGCTCTGAGACAGACTGGGACCTGGGACTCCTTGCTGCAGTGTTTACACCCGGACCAACATCTCCTCCAGTAACAAAATACAAAGAAACTACAGGGACTAAAAATAACTGTATACACGCACACGCTCAGTTGCTTCAGTTGTGTCTGACTCTTTGTGACCCCGTGGACTGTAGCCCACCAGGCTCCTCTGTCCATGAGATTCTCCAGGCAAGAATACTGGAGTGGGTTACCATGCCCTCCTCCAGGGGATCTTCCTGACCCAGGGATCAAACCCGAGTCTCTTGCATCTCCTGCATTGGCAGGCAGATTCTTTTAGCACTGTGCAACCTGGGAAGCCCCAAGACCATGGAGATCTTCCTAGAAACAGGAGACAGTGAAGCACCCTTCTCACAGAGTAGTGGTTTTCAACTGCGGTTATATTGGTTTGGCCAAAAGGTTAGTTTTCCACAAGTTTTCCCTTCCATAAGATGTTACAAACCTTTAGGCCAACCCAATACCACTTTCTGCAGGACACTGTGGAAGCTTGCAGGGGTGTTTTTGTTTTTTTCACTGAAGCATAGTTGAATTACAGTACTGTATCACTTTCAGGTCTGCAGCAAGGTGATTCCATTATACATACATTTTCAGATTATTTTCCATGATAGGCTACCATATTAAACATAGTTCCCTGTGCTCTACAGTTAATCCTTATTGCAAATTGGTTCAAGATAATGGATGTGCACTCATTTCCTCCTGCCAGAGCACCAAAATCACAACTAGCTGTTGAACAGGAAGACACTGCTGCTGCTGCTGCCAAGTCGCTTCAGTTGTGACCGACTCTGTGCAACCCCATAGACGGCAGCCCACCAGGCTCCCCCATCCTGGGATTCTCCAGGCAAGAACACCGGAGTGAAAAGTGAAAGTGAAGTCGCTCAGTCGTGTCTGACTCTTAGCGACCCCATGGACTGCAGCCCACCAGGCTCCTCCATCCATGGGATTTTCCAGGCAAGAGTACTGGAGTGGGTTGCCATTTCCTTCTCCAATGCATGAAAGTGAAAAGTGAAAGTCAAGTCGCTCAGTCGTGTCCGACTCTTAGCGACCCCATGGGCTGCAGCCCACCAGGCTCCTCCATCCATGGGATTTTCCAGGCAAGAGTACTGGAGTGGGGTGCCATTGCCTTCTCTGAGGAAGACACTAGAACCCACCAAAAAAAAAGATACCCACATCAAAGGACAAAAGAGAAGCCGAAATGAAACAGTAGGTAGGAGGGGCATAATCACAATAAAATCAAATCCTATACCTGCTGGGTTGGCAAACTGCTGGGAGCTGCCACGGGAGATCCCACCCATGAGAGGGTCATGTGGAAGAGAACTGTTAAGCAAGGCTTCAGAACTCAAGGGGATCCCTAGGCTTTCTCGAGCATCTACCCCAAAACCAGAATCTGTCTGTTTTACTATTTCATGACTTTCACCATCTCCTCTGACATTAACAGGAGGCTAACCCTGACCACATTTCTCTGGAGAAAATCATCTTAGGGCTATAGCTAATAAGTTTCCTGGACATGAGAGGAATATTTCAAATCAAACCCCCTCTGTTAGCATTCTAGCTTGCTTGGCAGGTATATCCAGACTCTTATAGCTACGCATGTGATTATTTACAGCCTCCCAACTGTGAGAGGCACAAAAGGCTAAAACATAGAGCCTTTGAAAGAGTTAAAAGTTATTAGAGTAATGTTAGTGCTGGTGTAGGATTTCATTCTTGGGCCAATGCTTGTTGCTAAGTTCCCATATCTCTTATCCACTGTGCACCTGGGAATGCATTAGTTAACATAGTGAGAATGCTAGAAAAACAACTGTAGCCTTGAATTTAACCATATCTGACTTTTGAGCTAATTGGTTCTTTCTTGTAACTCACTGCACCTTTGCTCTCTGAAAAACATAACTCTAGCATTTTCTGAGGCTGACATAGATTAGAAATATAAAGAAAAAACATTTTGAGGGAAAATAAGTTTTCTGGTTGAGCAGGCTTTATCAAAAGAGGGTCATAAAATATTCACAGGCCTCCAAGGCCAGAAGATACTGTACACAACATCTTTTGTGGAAAAGGTATGCAGAAAAATCCTGGTTTCGATAAGGGCAATACTGCTGGAATGTTGGGCTGACTGTGTATGACCTTGCATCTTTCATTTCCCTCTATGTATTAAAAAAGTATATAAGTGCCTTTTAAAAATAAAGCTATGGATCTTGCTCATCAAAGCAGCTTGGTCTCCTCGTGTCAACCATTTTCCTCTTACTCTCTCTTTCAGGCTAGTCCCCATCTGGAGTACAGAAGTCCGCTGTGTCTACTTATTTGCCTGGGATTCTAAGACCTGAACAGGAAGGCACCCTGCACCTTTACTCCCTCGGGAGACCGGGAGGGCACCTGTGGCCTCACGTAGACGGTGCAAGTCTCTTGAGACTTTATTGACTTTCTGTATAAACCAAGGAACATCAGCCTCCTTTCTTCTCTCCTCTACTTTCTTATCTATAACATTCTTTCCTTCTCTCTCTAAATCAATCGCCTATGCCGTTTCTCCTTCGGGTTTCCCTGGATCTTGCGGGGGTTGGACCCCAGCGGCAACCCACGAGCAGGAGAATAGTAATACCAAAGAAGTTCTCTCACTGTTGTGAAGGTTGTAGGCCCCACATCAGGCTCCCCAGCCCGGGGATCTGGCCAAGAACTGGGAATCCCCAGGAAATCTGACTTTGAAGGCCACTGAGATTTGCTTACAAGACCATCACAGGACTGGGGGAAACAGAGACTCCACTCTTGGAAGGCACAAACAAAACTCTGTGCACCAGGACTCCGGGGAAAGAAACACCGACCCCACAGGAGACAGAGCCAGACCTACCTAGGAGCGTGGGAGGGTCTCCTGCAGAGGTGTGGGTGGGCAGTGGCCTACCTCAGGGACAGGGCACTGGCAACAGCAGTCCTGGGAGATACCTGCTGGCGTGAAGTCCTCTTGGAGATTGCCAATAGCCCTACCATAGAGCCTGTAGACTCCAGGACTGGGTGGCCTCAGGTCAAACAACTGATAGGGCAGGAGAACAGCCTCACCATCAACAGACAATTGGATTAAAGTTTTGCTGAGCACAGCCCTGCCCACCAGAGCAAGACCAAATTTTCCCCATAGTCATCCCTCAGGAAGCTTGCACAGGCTTCTTAATCCTCATCCACAAGGGGGCAGACAGAAGTAAACCCTTGTTGCTTATCTACTGTTGCTTATGTAAGCAGTCTGTGTCTGTTAATCCCATGTTCAGCTGCTAAGTCATGTTGGACTCTCTGGGAGCCCATGGAGAGCTGCACACCAGGCTTCTCTGTCTTCCACTGTCTCCCAGGGTTTGCTTAAATTCTCATCCATGGGGTCTGTGATGTTATCTACCTATCTCTGTTAATCCCATACTCCTAATTTATTCCTTCCCCTCTTCTCTCTTTGATAACCATAAATTCATTTTCTATACCTGTGAGTCTGTTTCTGTCTTGTATATAGATTCACATGTATTCGTTTTTTAGATTCCACATACAAGTGACATCATGCAATATTTGCCTTTCTCTGATTTATTTCACTCAGGATGATAATCTCTAGGTCCATCCATGTTACTGCAAATGGCAGTATCTTATTGGGCTTCCCTGGTGGCTCAGCTGGTAAAGAATCCACCCGCAATGCAGGAGACCTGGGTTCAATCCCTGGTTTAGGAAGATGCCCTGGAGAAGAGAACAGCCACCCACTCTAGTATTCTGGAGAATTCCATGGAATCGCAAAGAGTCAGACACAACTGAGCAACTTTCACTTTCACTTTATTCTTTATTATGGCTGAGTAATATTCCACTGTGTATATCTTCTTAAGCCAACCATCTCCTTTGACTATGACAAAAGTCAGACAGCAATACTGGCATTTAGTGGTGAAGATGGGGGGAGGGGAAAGATGCTTTATGACCCACAATGTGAAGAATACTCTTGCCCAATAAAAAATTGCTCCATGTCCTGCACTACTTTTAAATGTCCCACAGAACAGCTAGCACAAGTGAAAACTCTGTTTGTAAGCTTCCAATTCTAGAGTCTAAGTCTATTTTACATTTAAATATAGTGTTTTACAGTTTTAATATAAACTGAATTATGCAACAATACAATTACAAAGTGAAATAAGGAAACGTGCTCCTCTGATTTGTTGGAAACTCCAGGAGCTCTTGGTTGTCTCATGAAATCATGTTACCAGTAATTGTGCCACTTCTGGTATTTGAATCAGCTCTCTCAACATCACCTTAGAACTGTCCACTAGCAGCGATTCTGTTTGGGGACATCACGGCATCACCTGGCCACTTCACTCTGCTTTCCATAGCAGTGGTGCCTATGTGTTTGCATATGAAATACGCATTTTATTGTGAATGTCTTCCTCAGATTTTACCCTTATATTACATTAGAACATCATACTAATTTTTTAAAATATTTTACATGTGGTTAAGCTATATTAGATGGGAATTTTATTTCAGTAGAAGGTAGTGTTATAAAAAACCACCACCTCTGGTGGCTCAGACAGTAAAGAGTCTGCCTACAATGCAAAGGTCCATCTGGTCAAGGCTCTGGTTTTTCCAGTGGTCATATATGGATGTGAGAGTTGGACTGTGAAGAAAGCTGAGCGCCAAAGAATTGATGCTTTTGAACTGTGGTGTTGGAGAAGACTCTTGAGAGTCCCTTGGACTGCAAGGAGATCCAACCAATCCATTCTAAAGGAGATCAGTCCTGGGTGTTCTTTGGAAGGAATGATGCTAAAGCTGAAACTCCAGTACTTTGGGCACCTCATGTGAAGAGTTGATTCATTGGAAAAGACTTTGATGCTGGGATGGATTGGGGGCAGGAGGAGAAGGGGATGATAGAGGATGAGATGGCTGGATGGCATCACCAACTCAATGGACGTGAGTTTGAGTGAACTCCTGGAGTTGGTGATGGACAGGGAGACCTGGCATGCTGCAATTCATGGGGTCGCAAAGAGTCAGACACGACTGAGCAACTGAACTGACTGACTGACAATGCAGAGTGGGTCAGGAAGATTCCCTGGAGAAGGGAATGGCTACCCACTCTAGTATTCTTGCCTGTAAAACTCCATGGGCAGAGGAGCCTGGCAGGCAACAGCCCATAGAGTTGCAAGGAGTCAGACACAACTGTGCAACTTTCACTTTCACTGAGTGTTATAAAAACAAGGCTTTGTACAGTAAGATTGGGAATGTCTTCCCTAGATGCAAAGCTCCCTACTAACAGACTTTATAAAACTCAAACAAGCCCAATCTGCCACCTCCCTACTCAACACTCACTCACTCACTCATTTGGCGCTCAGTCGTGTCTGACTCCATGCGACTCCACAGACTATAGCCCACCAGGTTCCTCTCTCTGTTCACGGAATTCTCCAGGCAAGAATACTGCAGCAGGTTGTCATTCCCTTCTCCAAGAGATCTTCCTGACCCAGAGATACCCAGAGATCGAACCTGGGTTTCCTGCATTACAGGCAAATTCTTTACTATTTAAGCCACCAGGGAAGACTTTGCACTAGTAGCAAAAAAAGCCTACTGCTGACAAAACCTTCTTATGCCAAATACAACAACAGTTCTGATCATTTGAACACCTATGGTGAACCAGGCTCGGTGCTACACATTTTCCATATATCATGTCTAACCCTCAGCTCGCCAAGGGAGGTAGTATTCATTATGAGCTCTATTTTACAGGCAGAAAATACACACAGCACAAAGGCCAAATAACTGACTGAGGTCACACAAATGTAAGTGATTTGATCCAAGTCAATCAAATTTGGGAAAGGCTACTCACTCCAGTATTCTGGCTTTGAGAATTCCATGGACTGGATAGTAGTCCATGGAGTCGCAAAGAGTCAGACACAACTGAGCAACTTTCACTTCACTTCATTTCAAATTCCAGTGTCTTTGACTTTGCTGAAGACAGATGGGTCAGAATTCAAAACTGGAGAGTTGGTAAGTAGCCAGGAAAGCCATGCTCAATTTGGCTGAATTAACTGTGGAAAAGTGAAAGCAAAGAATAAACAGGACACTTGTCACCACCTATTGCCTTCACCCAGACATTCAGACTCTCACTCAAGCACCCACAATTTCTATCCCACCTCAGGTTTTCAGCAACAGCAATTGAAAAGTGGCTTGTCTGAACTGAAATGTGCTAGACATGTCAGATACATATCAAATTTCTAAGACTGGGCACAGCAGAAAGGACAGTAAAATATCTCATCAGTTGCCGTTCTTCAGTTACTAAGTTGTGTTTGACTCTCTGCAATCCCATGGACTGCAGTATGCCAGGCTTCCCTGTCCTTCACTATCACCTGGAGTTTGCTCAGATTCATGTCCATTGAGTTGGTGATGCCATCCAACCACCTCATCCTCCATCATCCCCTTCTCCTTCTGCCCTATCTTTCCCAGCATCAGGGTCTTTTCCAATGAGTCAGCTCTTCACGTCAGGTGGCCAAAGTATTGAAGCTTCAGCTTCAGCATCAGTCCTTCTGATGAGTATTCAGGGCTGATTTCCTTGAGACCATACATCTCATCAATAATTTTATGTACATTAAATATATTTATATGTTCTCATGATAATGTTTTTGGATCTACTGGGTAAAAAATAGATTAAAATTAATTTCACTTATTCCTTATTATCAAAGTTTCTAATGAGACTATGAGGTTTTCTTAATTATAGTGGCTCACTTAATACTTGCAGTGGACGGAGCTGAGATGGATGACTTTTCTGTTGGTCAGTATCCTCTCCCTGCACCACAGGAATCTGCAGAAGCTTGGAGTCTAGGGTAGCTCCTTCTGGGAGTGACCACTCAGGCCACTGAAAGCAGCAGGAGAAAAGTATGGGTTTGTGGGAAGGGCAAAGTCAGCAGAAGTTCCTGCACATTTTCATTGTGTCCCTTTGGTCACTCAGATCATGGGGACATGTTCACTCCCTATTTATTACTATTATCTTTATCCCATATGCTTCTCACAACTGCCAGTACATGGGAGCAGTAGGCAAAATCTGGAACAAAAGCTGTGTTTAAATACACATGTAAAGAAAAGTCAAAATATTTGGCGTATTACCTAAATATGATATTATTTATATTTACAAACAGCAAAGAAGCTATAGCTGGTAGTTCTGTGCAAACCCAGACAAGTGGCATGAGCTCATCACAGACTGAAGGCCCTAGCAATGGTTTCAATATAAGCGACTGAAAGGCAGGGGAATGATGTCTGTGATCTCCCAAGATCAGAGAGACCCTCAACTTCTGTACTGTGATCAAGTACTAATTGCAAAATCCACACAAACACAACGCAGAAAGGAAAGTGAATTGAGAGAACTGGACTACAGATGTCGAGATTTTACTCACGCTTATTCGCTGACCAAAATATCAAGTTGAAAAAAGAAAAAGCTTATAGACAAAGCATGTGTACCAGGTCAGTGTCTGTTAGTAGAATTTTTCATTATGTCTTATATATCCTAACTGCGAAATATGACATACTTTCAGAGAGGGAAAGAGAGATGAGGAGGAATAGAGGAGTGGGGGAAGAAGGAAGGAAGGAAGAGGAGGAGGCAGTAGGGAGGGCGGGAGGCAGAGGGAACCTTCAGCTCAGAATGTCCAAGATGTATCAGTGTCTGTTGTGGCTTCCTCCCATCACAAGTCATATCCTTTAGAGGAACTCAACACACCTGTCTGATACATAAGACCTGGCCATGCCAGAAAAACATAGAAGAGCTTCTCATAATCACGTGGACAAGACTGTGAAGGCACTATTTTAACTACTTGGCTCGGGTCTCTGAGCTCATTACTGGGCACATGCCCATGAGGACCATTTGAGAGTGTTCCGCTGAGCCAGCTAAGCTGGCTGAAATCATACAGATTGTTGTTGTGTACTCGATAAGTCGTGGCTGACGCTTTTGTGACCTCGTGGACTGTAGCCCACCAGCCTCCTCTGTCCATGGGATTTCTCAGGCAAGAATATCAGAGTGGATTGCCATTTTCTTCCCCAGGGGATTTTCCCAGATCAGGGATCAACCCCGCATCTCCTGCATTGACAGGCAAATTTTTAATGCTGAGCTACCAGGGAAACATTTTCTGATTACAAGAAATTAAACTAAAAATCAATAAGAAAGATACTGGAAAACTTGCCATATACTTGGAAACCAAGCAACACATTTCTAAATAAGAATGTCTACCTGACCTGCCTCTTGAGAAATCCATATGCAGGTCAGGAACTGTCCAGTTAGAACTGGACATGGAACAACAGACTGGTTCCAAATAGGAAAAGGAGTACGTCAAGGCTGTATATTGTCACCCTGCTTACTTAACTTATATGCAGAGTACATCATGAGAAACGCTGGGCTGGAAGAAGCACAAGCTGGCATCAAGACTGCCAGGAGAAATATCAATCACCTCAGATATGNTGGCAAATAGATGGGGAAACAGTGGAAACAGTGTCAGACTTTATTTTTGGGGGGCTCCAAAATCAGTGAAGATGGTGATTGCAGCCATGAAATTAAAAGACGCTTACTCCTTGGAAGGAAAGTTATGACCAACCTAGATAGCATATTCAAAAGCAGAGACATTACTTTGCCAAGGATGAGATGGCTGGGTGGGATCACTGACTTGATGGACGTGAGTTTGAGTGAACTCCGGGAGTTGGTGATGGACAGGGAGACCTGGCGTGCTGCAATGCATAGGGTCGCAAAGAGTCAGACACGACTGAGTGACTAAACTGAACTGAAGGGAAAGTCACAAAGGAAATTAGAAAGTATTTTTAATTGAATGAAATTAAAAACACAATGTATCAATATCTATGAAATGCAGCTAAAGCAGAGTTTAGAAGGAAATTTATCTCATAAGTGTTTATATTACAGAAGAGTCTAAAATGAATTATCTAAGCTTCTACCTCAAAGAGATGGAAAAGAAGACGCTACCACAGACTAGACTGTGAGGCTCTTCTGTCCATGAAATCTCCACGGACAAAGAAGAAGAAATCAAAACCCAAAGAAATCAGAAGGGAGGGAATGATGAAGAGCAGAGCAGAAATCACTGGAATTGTAAGTAAACTGAAAAAGGAGAAAATCGAAGAATCAAAAATGTGGGATTTTTAAGATCAATAACATTGACATTTTTACAGCCAGACTGATCACAACAAGAGAAAGAAGACCCACATTGCCCACATCAGGAATAAAAGAAAAGACAAAGCTATGGTTCCTACTATGGAGAAGGGAATGGCAACCCACTCCAGCATTCTTGCCTGGAGAGTCCTGCAGACAGAGGAGCCTGGCGGGCTACAGTCTGCGGGGATGCAAAGAGACACAACTAAGTGACCAACACTATAGTTCCTACAGACATTAAAAGAATGAAAAAATAGAGCAAATGAATTCTTACAGTAATTACTCCTTTATAACTGTCTCCTTTTGTTTAGCATTTTTAGGGGGAGAGATTCATTCAAGGTGCTGTGTATAAAAGTTAATTGATTCCATTGTGGTATGTAGTATGTCTATGAATATACTATAATTTATTTACTTATTCTACTGTAAATTGGCTTTTTTATTGTCTCTATTTGAGAGCTATTGGCATAGCTATAAAATTGTTATATAAAAATTCTTGTGTATGTCTTTTGGTGCGCTTTACAAAGTCAGTTCTGTTAGACACCAGGAGTGGAATTTCTGCATTATTGGCTATGCATGTGTTTAGTTTTACTACGCACTGCTAGAGGATTTTTCAAAGTGACTGTGAATTTATACTTCAAACACTAGTTTACAAGTGTTGCTTTAGCTCTTCATTACTTGAAGGACTTGTGAATGATTATCTTCATTGTAGTTGACAGTATTTATTCTCATGCAAAGCCCTTTCTTATTTCCAAAGACTGCTAACCTTTCCTCAGGCATAAGTCAGGCACAGTGTCCTGGAGTGACCTCCTGTGTGGGGACACGACCGGAAAATGTAATAAGCTTAAACGGTTCTCTGAATACATTCTCACTGGGCTTGAAGCAGGGAAGACAGAGCCCCGTTCTTCTGTTTAGAGGGGTGGAACTCACAGCATGACGACAGCTATCTCTCTTTTCTAAACTGCAGTGAAATTGGACCTCTCTGGCAGTCCAGTGGTTAAGATGCTAGAGACAGCAGAGGGCACAGGTTTGATCCCTGATTGGGGAACTAAGATCCCGCATGCAGTGCAGCCAATAAATAAATAAAGTATGAAAAAAAAATCACAGCAATCTTTTAAAAGGATAAAATAAAATTTAAAATATATATAACAACAAAGCTATTTTAACCATTTTTAAGCATACAATTCAGTGGGATTAATCACATTAGCAACATTATTCAGCTATCATCACTCTCAATTTCCACAACTTTTTCATCATCCGAAAGAGAAACTCCATACCCACGAAACAATAACTCCCACAACCCTCTCCCTCCATCCCTGGAAAGCACCATTCTATTCTTTGTTTCTGTATCCACAGCTTTCTCTTAATGTCATCACCAAATCTCCTCCCTACATTAAAGCTGCTGAACCTTCTATGCTGTTGTAATACGTACAGTGCCAAAGAATCATAAAACACAGTTCCGAATACTTTCTCTGAGAATTCTTGGTCTGACTCCCACACTCTGGAATTTCATTCTTTGTATATGTTGATGGCTCAGTCAAAATTTCTCCATGAAAATCGCATTACTTTAGTGAACTACTGATTATCCCTTTAATCCTCCTGCATCTCTGACTGTATTTTTGTACTGTCCTTCTAAAGAGTCAGAAATTTTTTCACAGAAGAGTCTCCATGAGTTCTACTTGCCATAATGTAGCTGATGATTGAACTCTGCTTTGGCTTTGGCAATTCAAGAAGCGGAATATTTCCTAATTGGGGAAATGTGGGTTTAATAGATCCTACAGTGCATCAGTTGGAATGGGGTGAATTTAGCTACTACCGTGGGAGTTCCCCAATAACTCAGCATTTCTATAAATGTATCATCCTTGCAAAAGGATGTTCTTACATGTTTGCACAGCACTTTTGGCCTCTCCAGCAAATTGAAGATAATGAAAACCGGTAGTAAAGTGTTAGAAATTGTCTCCTTTGGTGATACTTGGAAGAACTGCTCATAAATTGTGATCTATCACCTGTACAATTTCTTTTGAAATCTCCTTAGGAGCAAAAGAGATCCTTCATCTCTCAAATGACATCCAACCTGGATAAAGAGTGCTTTCCTCCCAATAGAATGAGCGCCTGCCTCATATAAAGAAGTGTATATATGTATTTTAGTAACAAATCTTTCCTAAATTGCTGTCATTTCACTTTGCCAGCACTGTACACCAGCACTTACACTGGAAAGGACCTCAAGAAATCTTTCATTCATCATCATTTCAGAGGAAACTGCCCAAATTGGCAGTAGGAATCTTTCTGCCAACTGTGTCGTAGTACCAATGATCTCACAGACCAGCGAGCATCTTGACAAAGGGGCAAGCCTTCCTCACCTACAGAAAGCTGCCCTAGCTAACAATCTTCCCATTTAAACTCCATATAAGAAGTCCCAAACTTATCCCCGTAAGGGTCAGGGAGTAAACATTTTATATTTTCCGGGCCTTCTAGTCTCTGTCACAACTACTTTTGTAATGCAAAAGGAGACTATGTGGAAACAAAATGGGTTTTGTCACAATAAAACTTTTATTTGCACAAACCAGCAGGGGGCGCCATCTGGCCCACCATCAGTAGTACGCCTACATAGTCCTGAGTTCTAAATCAGTTATTATGCCTTTGCATTAAAAACTGTCCTTGGCTGGACTTCCCTGGTTGTGCAGTGGATAAGAATCTACCTGCAGGGGACACAGGTTCAGTCCCTGCTCCAGGAAGATTCCACATGCTGCGGAGCAGCTGTACCTGTGGGCCGCAACTACTGTGCCTGGGGCCCGTGCTCTGCAACAGTGAGAAGCCACCACAGTGAGAAGCCCGCGCACCCCAGCTAGAGAACAGCCCCCACTCTCTGCTCCTGGGGAAAGCCCCCGAGCAGCCACACAGACCCCACGCAGCCAGAAACAGATGAATAAGTGAAAAAATAAATAAAGCCGTGTATACACGTAAAAAAAAACCAACAAAAAGTTGTGCTTGGCCTTAGAAGGTAACTAAGTCTGTATTATTATCAAAAATTCCTTATATTTAAGGAATTTAAAAATATGTATCAGTTCGGTCGCTCAGTCATGTCCGACTCTTTGCGACCCCATGAATCGCAGCACGCCAGGCCTCCCTGTCCATCACCAACTCCCGGAGTTCACTCAGACTCGCTTCCATCGAGTCCGTGATGCCATCCAGCCATCTCATCCTCTGTTGTCCCCTTCTCCTCCTGTCCCCAATCCCTCCCAGCATCAGAGTCTTTTCCAATGAGTCAACTCTTCACATGAGGTGGCCAAAGTACTGGAGTTTCAGCTTTAGCATCATTCCTTCCAAAGAAATATATGTATAGCAGACCCCAAACCGTATCTTTTCAGCTTGGGGTCTCCTAAACCTGCTTCAAGTGCTGGCCAATTTATTTATGACAAAGGAGTCCACAGTATACAGTGGGGAAAGAGCTAGTCTGTTCAATAAATGGTGTTGGAAAAGTCACCAATATTTAATAAGGATTTAACACTTAATATATGAATGGCCCCTAAAGTGTGTGTGTGTGTGTGTGTATGTGTACACACCCTATCCTTTGGAATATCACAGCTTAGGGTGGAACCATAAGGAAACAGGCAAATATGAATTCAGATCCCCACTGTGCCTCTCTGCCATCTGAGTGAGCTTGGATGAGGTACCTCAATTCTGTAGTTTCTTCATCTGAGAAATGGGGAAAGTGTTACCTACATCCTGTGTCTCTATGCAGGTCAATGAGATTGTGTACATAAAGCCCCACGCAGTACCTGAACACAGAAGGCCCTCAGAAATCAATTTCTTTCCCTGCTTTCTTCTTAGCTTAGAAGGTCAGGACATAAAGAACTAACACCACAAATTCACTTTCGGACATGTACTCAAACCAATGAATACAGAGTTCCAAAGAATAGCAAGGAGAGATACGAAAGCCTTCCACAGCGATCAGTGCAAAGAAATAGAGGAAAACAATAGAACAGGAAAGACTAGAGATCTCTTCAAGAAAGTTAGAGATACCAAGGGAACATTTCATGCAAAGATGGGCTCGATAAAGGACAGAAATGGTATGGACCTAACAGAAGCAGAAGATATTAAGAAGAGGTGGCAAGAATACACAGAAGAACTATACACAAAAGATCTCCATGACCCAGTTAATCACGGTGGTGTGATCACTCACCTAGAGCCAGACATCCTGGAATGTGAAGTCAAGTGGGCCTTAGAAAGCATCACAAACAAAGCTAGTGGAGGTGATAGAATTCCAGTAGAGCTATTTCAAATCCTGCAAGATGATGCTGTGAAAATGCTGCACTCAATACGCCAGCAAATTTGGAAAACTCAGCAGTGGCCACAGGACTGGAAAAGGGCAGTTTTCATTCCAATCCCAAAGAAAGGCAATGCCAAAGAATGCTCAAACTACCACACAATTGCACTCATCTCACATACTAGTAAAGTAATGCTCAAAATTCTCCAAGCCAGGCTTCAGCAATACATGAACCATAATATTCCAGATGTTCAAGCCGGTTTTAGAAAAGGCAGAGGAGCCAGAGATCAAATTGCCAACATCCGCTGAATCATGGAAAAAGGAAGAGAGTTCCAGAAAAACATCAACTTCTGTTTTATTGACTATGCCAAAACCTTTGACTGTGTGGATCACAATAAACTGTGGAAAATTCTTCAAGAGATGGGCATACCAGACCACCTGACTTGCCTCTTGAGAAACCTATATGCAGATCAGGAAGCAACAGTTAGAATTGGACATGGAACAACAGACTGGTTCCAAATAGGAAAAGGAGTACATCAGGCTGTATATTGTCACCCTGCTTATTTAACTTACATGCAGAGTATACCATGAGAAATGCTGGGCTGGATAAAGCATAAGCTGGAATAAAGATTGCCCAGAGAAATATCAGTAACCTCAGATATGCAGATGACACCACCTTTATGGCGGAAAGTGAAGAAGAACTAATGAGTCTCTTGATGAAAGTGAAAGAGGAGAGTGAAAAAGTTGGCTTAAAGCTCAACATTCAGAAAACGAAGATCATGGTATCTGGTCTCATCACTTCATGGGAAATCAATGGAGAAACAAGGGAAACAGTGGCTGACTTTATTTTCTGGGCTCCAAAATCACTGCAGATGGTGATTGCAGCCATGAAATTAAAAGACACTTACTCCTTGGAAGGAAAGTTATGACCAACCTAGACAGCATATTAAAAATCAGAGATATTACTTTGCCAACAAAGGTCCATCTAGTCAAGCCTATGGTTTTTCCAGTGGTCATGTATGGATATGAGAGCTGGACTATAAAGAAAGCTGAGCACTGAAGAATTGATGCTTTTGAACTGTGGTGTTGGAGAAGACTCTTGAGAGTCCCTTGGACTGCAAGGAGATCCAACCAGTCCATCCTAAAGGAGATCAGTCCTGGGTGTTCATTGGAAGGACTAATGCTGAAGCTGAAACTCCAATACTTTGGCCACCTGATGTGAAGAGCTGACTTATTTGAAAAGACCCTGATGCTGGGAAACATTAAGGGCAGGAGGAGAAGGGGACAACAGAGGATGAGATGGTTGGATGGCATCACTGACTCAATGGACATGGGTTTGAGTGGACTCTGGGAGTTGGTGATGGACAGGGAGGCCTGGCTTGCTGTGGTTCATGAGGTCGCAAAGAGTCAGACACAACTGAGTGACTGAACTGAACTCAAACCAAAACACACGTGGTCTTTATCCTGTGGGATTATAGATTATATAAGCAGAAAGGGTCTGACTGGTCAGGAATCACTGTGTACAGAATATGAGGCACCTTCACTATGCTCAGAACAGAGAACCTCCGAACTCACAGAAGCACCCACTACAAAAGCTCTCGGCCTTCCTGGATGTAAAGACATCCTAGAACTTACCTTTTCAAAAATTATTTTCCAATAGGCTTGCCCACGTTCAAGGAGTATTTTGCTTCATTTTTGTTGTAAAGTTGGATCAATAACGGGTTGGCATAGTGAGGGCTTGCGATTGTCCACCCTTCAAGGCCGATTTCATCAAGAATATCTGGGCCCCTGGAGACTCAGACTGAGGCAAGCACCTATGTACTCCTCTGCCCTCAACATTCTCATGCTCTTCTGCACAGGACTTCCCTAACTCATAAACCAAGGAGAAATTACATGCTGAATTGTGAGGCCATATAACACACATCACACAATCAATATAGTGGTTCCAATGTCCACAACAGTTACATTTCTTCCTCCTTCACACCAGCTATTACAGTTGTAAATTTTTCCCTTTAGAAAATTACACCTTTTCTCATGTCCTACCGGGCAAGATAGCATCTCTGTTGCATCCTTCCAAGCCTTGCCTTTCTCTCTCTAGACTCCAAAGAGAAATGGGATATTTCCTGCCCTGTCAGTAAATAAGGATGTCACAGTCTCGTCAGCGACTGCAGCCTTCCAGCATGAGCCGGTGAGCCTTGAGGGAACTCAGGATGCGAAACACAGGATCCTGGCCTCAGAGAGCTGAGGTGCATATCAAAGGAATGATTTCACTGAGCCCAGACTCCTGCATCTTCCCATATATAGAAAAGTGCTAAATTCCTTAACGTGGGATATCGGGTTTTCTTTAATTAACAATAATCTTTTGGCATGCAAACTAATTGTTGCAAAATTTCTATAAACTGGTTCCTCCCTTCGGTGCCTCAGAGCAGCTCTCTCAGGGCTACTTGAGATGTGACTTCCTGGACTTGAATCCCTTAAAAATTCCACCAAATAAAACATAATTCTCAACTTTTAGGCTGTATTTTGTCAGTTGACACCAATATCAACACAAGTATTTCAGAAGCCTCTGTGCATACTCTCCTGTTGCTGGATACACCCTCCAAGACATCTCCATACTAATCTTACCCACTAAAAGAAACCCACTCTAATATACCGGCGTCAACAAAAACATATCCTCACGGTTGCAGGAAGAATTAGCTCTACCATTCTGCATTTTAAATGTTTAGAATAACTAAAGCAAATTTCTGAGAGAGTCCCAGTTCCACAACTAAGAAGTCAGCAGATTGAGAAGGCACAAGTAATCTGATAAAGTTTCATTTCAAGCAAAGATGCACTTCTCAGGGCTTAGATTTGGAGAAGAAAACTGGGCCACATAGGGGAGAAATATATTCTAATCGTAAAATCACCATTATTGAGCTTTATGAAACTCTGGAAACTTCATATAATAGGATAGCGAATTGCTTAAAAATAAGGGCTTTTTTCACTCACTAGCTAGGTGACCTGAGGACATTGCTTTATCTCCCTGAGTCCCAGTTACCCTGCCAACAAAATAGAAATGGTAATAACATTATTTACCTCATACACTCATCAGGAGGATTGAATGAGCTAATGCTTACAGAGCCACTTAAGTGACAAGGACAAATGTGTTCCGGCCTAAGTGCGCCCGGGTTTTCTTCCACTAAATCCTTCAGAAGAAAAGGAGGGCTTCCCTTCTATTTTCTTTTCTTTCTTTCCTTTTTTCTTCCCTCCTTTTCTTCCCTCACTTACCCTTGAAAGGCTTCTGTCTTTGCTGACTTCATTCCCAAATTTTTGAGATACAGATTCAAGAGCAGGGGGAAGAAAAAGTACCTACCTCACAGAGGCAGAGAAAAAGTGGGAGAGAAATAAACAGATGAACCTGCCCAGTCTTCAGGGAGAGTGAGAGGCAGCTGTGAGAGAGACACTGGAGCAAGAGGAATAAGGGATATTTCAGGAGAGGAAGGGTCTTTGGAGATGTGTTGAGGTATGTGCTGCTATGGTTTACATGTTGAATACCCTCTAATGATAATGACATTTCCTTTTATTACCTTGGGTTGCTGTTAGGGCTTGGGTTTTTTTCCCCCTTTATTTTTACACTTTTTGTTGGAGTATAATTGCTTTTCACTGTTGTGTTAGTTTCTGCTATACAGCAAAGTGAATCAGTTATATGGATACATCAGTTCAGTTCAGTCGCTCAGTCGTGTCCGACTCTTTGCAACCCCATGAATTGCAGCACTCCAGGCCTCCCTGTCCATCACCAGCTCCCAGAGTTCACTCAGACTCGCGTCCATCGAGTCAGTGATGCCATCCAGCCATCTCATCCTCTGTCGTCCCCTTCTCCTCCTGCCCCCAATCCCTCCCAGCATCAGAGTCTTTTCCAATGAGTCAACTCTTCGCATGAGATGGCCAAAGTACTGGAGCTTCAGCTTTAGCATCATTCCTTCCAACAAATATCCTTTCTTTTTGGAGAGGTCACCACAGAGCACTGAATAAGAGTTCTCTGGGCTATACAACAGGTTCTCAGTAGTTACCTATTTTATACATAGGATCAGTATAAGTCAATCCTAATCTCCCAATTCATCCCACCCTCCCTTTCCCCCTTGGTATCCAAATGTTTGTGCTGTACATCTCTGTCTGCATTTCTGCTTTGTAAATAGGATCATCTATACCAGTATTTTTCAGATTCCACATATAGGCGTTAATACACAATATTTGTCTTTCTCTGCTAGGGGCTTCTTTGATTGTGACTCCACACATTCCTAGACCACATAGGAATCTAGCTTATGTGTGTGACAGTCGCGGTGGTGGCAACGAAGACAATGATGATGACTGTACGACGCTCTTCTTGTATGCAGATGGTCACTACTTTTCCATGGAAACGGGATACTGTTCTGAAGTCAAAGTTTACTCAAAGAAGAAAGCATGAAAAAGAATATTCTGGGTGCCACGTGGGAAACTGATGCTATTTCTTTGAAAAATTATAAGCAAAATTCTAAGAAACTTCTAAATATTTGCCACAATTATTTATCTAAAACCCCCAAATCAGACAACAAAAGCTAGCCAGAGGCTCCTAAAAAATTCTGACATATAAGAAAATATACTGGGCAATACAGAATAGAGGAAGACAAAGTCAGATTAAGCAACAATAGATAGCAATCAGCATTAACAAGAAGAAATTCTTGGTTCTCAGTTTCCACATTTGTAAGACAAAAAGGGTAAAAGAGATCATGCTGCCCTACTAACCTTTATGGTCCCATGGAGTTGCGTTTGAGATGAAAATGATTGGGCTTCCCTGATAGCTCAGGTGGTAAAGAATCCACCTGCAATGCAGGAGACCTCGGTTCAATTCCTGGGTCAGGAAGATCGCCTGGAGAAGGGATAAGCTACCCACTCCAGTATTCTTGGGCTTCCCTTGTAGCTCAGCTGGTAAAGAATCTGCCTGCAATGTGGAAGACCTGGGTTTAATCCCTTTCTTGGGAAGATACCCTGGAGAGGGGAAAGGCTACCCACTCCAGTATTCTGGCCTTGAGAATTCCATGGACTGTATAGTCCAAGGGGTCACAAAGAGTCGGACATGACTGAGCAACTTTCATTTTCGAGTTGTAAGGGCTCCAATCCTTCACCCCAGCTTCAATCAAAGACACATACCCTCTGAACCTTACTTAACTGAAGATAACATTACATTTGGATTCTTTTTTTTTTTTTTAAAGAATTTTTTGGCTTACATTTTTTTTTCAATATTAAATTAGCAAGTTTACTCCCTGCTGGATCTAAAGCATTCCCAGACCTACATATGTTTTTTAAAATGCTATAAACAATATTTCCCATCTAAAATGTGTGCAAATGGATTATATCAGTGATTCACTCAATGTATACAGAATTGTGATTTTATTAAAGAATACTATTTTATGGGACAGTTCATTTTAAATCAATTAAGCATTCAACTGTAGAATTTAAAAAGAGAAGAGCAAAGCAAGAGCAATGACATCAATAGATGAAAAGAAATGAATTCATGTGATAAAGGTAAAATTCTTATCACAATGCCTGACACAGAGTAAGTGATTATACCTCTAGCCAAATAAAGATAAAAGGTTAATTCATAAATTAAAAAGCAAAAAAAAAAAAAAGTAGCAATTCCTCCAAAAGCAGGATCTAGAAAGGACTCGTGTGGGGTGTGGAGAAGTAGGGGTGCTGTTGCTTAGTTGCTGAGTGGTGTCCAACTCTTCTGCAACCCCATGGACTGCAGCCCACCAGGCTCCTCTGTCCATGGGAGTTTCCAGGCAAGAATACTGGAGTGGGTATTCTCCAGAGGACCTTCTCCGGAGGACCTTCCCACCCCAGGGATTGAACCCACATCTCCTGCATTGGGAGGCAGATTCTTTACCACTAAGGCATCAGGGAAGCTCGAGAAGTAGGGTAGGAGACCCTAAAACAGACCAAACATGCCAGATCTGATCAAGGAAAAACAAAATAGCAATCTAAATAAATATCATTAGAAAGAAAAGGACACAAAGGATGTAAAGAGATTGAGAATTATCATCACCTTTAAACAAGGTGAGAGCATTTATCTAAACTAGGAAAAGCACACAGCAACTTGAGGATTCAACGTTTCTGAGGGTTCCTTATTTGCTATTGGTCACGAGGATGGAACATGTAAGTAGATTATGAAGATTTTGAAGGCATTTGAGTAGTCTTGCCAAGTGGTATTTGCCTTCAACTAGAAAAAGCCATAGCTCTTATTTCTGAAGGTTTAGAAGGCCCAGGAAATTCAATATATTTGAGTATACACAAAGGTCTAGATCCCACATACAAATATTCTATTCTTGCCAGATCAGGGCCCTGACTTTGTCACAACAGACGTGGGAAGGTTAAAAATTCAAATTTTCTAGGACTTCTAAAACTCTTACAATCCACACACACACCACACACACACATATAACAAAATATAATAAATATATAATTAAGAAAACAAATAAATCTAAAGATAAAATAAGCCTGAAGGACTGAATTCTATGCTTCCTTTTCTTCTGTGTGCACAGGGTATTTCCAAAATCAACACACGAATAATTGAATGGGTGAATGATTGCTTGTTAATTATCTGCACATAAAGAAAACTTACACTGCCTCAACAACAGGAAATTTTAAAAAACTGTGTCAGGATTAATCTAGAAAATCTAAATGTAAAAGGTGCTAGAAAATTTTTCTTATAAAACTTCTTATAATTGTTTGATATATACTACTCTTCTAAGCCACACGAGTATAAAAGTCGAAAAGAAATTACTGGCTAATTTGAATATTTCAAATCAATGTATTGAGAGAAATCACCTCATAATTATATTAAAATATAGATAAAACATTGTATTCTTATCCCTTCTTCTGTCCGTGTGTTCTTCCCCTTTTTAAGAACAGGCTTTGCCAACAGTCCTTGCTTTTCACCCTCCTTTCTTTAACCTTGAGATTAGAAGTTAAGTTCTTCACGTGAGAATCAGTTGATGTTCAGAAGCCTTGTGAACTGATTTTGAAAAGCTCTTGAGGTCTTTAATGCCACTTTAAGGCAGTTCTTCCTATCAGTAGGTATTTGAAATCTCTCTCCTGCCAATTACCATTTCCCTTGGTTCACACGTCCAACCTGCAAGTTTAGAAATAGGTCAGGGATTTGAGAAATTCAAAGTCAAATCCCCTGATAGAAAGCAATGTGATGACATAGAAAACTCAAGAGTCTAATCAGTTTTGTTTCCTAGATGGGTCATGAATTGAGCAACTCGGTTAAGTCTTTGGCTCTTTCATTGTATAAAACCAAGAGAAGCAAGTGCTTGGATCTGCCAGTTTTGCAGGAGAAATGAGATTGTCAGGAGCAATGTTTGCCGGAAGTGAATGCACAACTCAAAAGATAACCCAGAAATCCATCATTTCTCCACTTTGTCAACATGAGCATGATTCTTTGCTTTTTTGTAGCCCCATGGAAATATGTGCTTAGTCGCCCAGTCGTGTCCAACTCTCTGGGACCCCATGGGCTGTAGCCCACCAGGCTCCTCTGTCCATGAGGATTCTCCAGGCAACAATAGCAGAGTGGGTTGTCCATGCCCTCCTCCAGGGGATCTTCCCACCCAGGGATTGAACCCAGGTCTCCTGTATTGCAGGCAGATTCTTTCCTGTCTGAGCCACCATACTATTAAATAAAGGTTTGAGTGGCACGCAGCCAAGAGGCAGTACTAAGGCTTGGTTGGCATAAAGCTCCAATTATCAATACTTTTCCCTCAGAAACCCAGCTTGGCTATTACTAGGAAAGAGGTGGCATTTAGACTGACCAAAAAAGTATCATTAGATGTCCTTCTCAAAACTATCTACCTAGTCTTTCTCTTACCACATTCCATCAGTTCAAGTTACTTTGGATAAAAAGCTTCACTTTAGGGCTACAACTGGGTATTAAATATAGTATAGTATAAATACAGTAGTCATTTACTCCTTAATGTCAAAAAGCACAAAGTTAGTTCAGAGTCAATAAGTGGGAGATGTTTTTTATTAAAGGAAACAGAAGGAAGAAAAGCAGTCATGAGAAGGGCATTACTTAAGACTGAGGTGTAGAGCAGACCACATGGGAACTGAGAACTTGAGAACATGTCAGTACCAAGTGGACACTGGGAGCAGGAGGTTGGGGTGGGTATGAAAGTAAAGAGGAAAAAGGAGAGAAGTAGCCGTGGTTTGCCAAGTAAGTGTCCCAACATACATTTGTGGGAAATCTTACTGGGGGCTCCTCTGACTAATGTCTTGATTGGAGTACTGCAGCAGATTTGCTTGGAAAACTGCGATCTTCTGTTTGCCATGATTTATTCCCCACTCCCCAGTCTTCAAGTATCATTCCAGTTCCTGCCTCCTTGGGGATAAAAGCGAGAAAGAAAATGGAAAAGAGAGGGGGGAAGGCCAGCTGCCTGCAGACACAGGAAAAGGTAGGTTGCTCCTGCTCCCAGGACCTGCACTCAGTCCCACTGTTGCCGTTATTCAATCACCAAGTTGTATCCGACTCTTTGCGGCCTCATGCTTCCCTGTCCTTCATCTCCCAGAGTTTGCTCAAATTCACATCCTCTGAGTCAGTGATGCCATCCAACCATCTCATCTTTTCCAATGAATCGGCTCTTTGCATCAGGTAGCCAAAGTGTTGGAGCTTCAGCTTCAGCATCAACCCTGCATATTCATTGGAAGGAATGATGCTGGAGCTAAAACTCTGTCCCATAATATTCTATTAAGATTTCTCCTACTCTTGTGAACCACTAGAAATTATTCTTCATAAATGAGTTAGATCTCCAAGACTGACATAATTCAGAATAGAGCTGCCTGACTGCAGGTCTTTTTCAAGTGGTTAGGGTGATTTAATTTTTTTATTTATTTATTTACCGTTTTGGTTAGGGCTATTTAGACACAAGGAGGAGTCATTATAAAGTAGAATCAGTCTTAGAATTGTCACCGGGTAGAGGCGTAAGAGAAGATGAGAAAGATTGCAAGGCCAATGCCAATCCCTAAGTTAGGATCCACTAAGGAGAGAGAAACCACATAGTAATGTAAATGAGAAAAATGTAACATAAAAGATTTTACTGGCATGGAATTGGAATAATGGAGAGCTGGCTAATAAGAATTAAAGAGAATTCTTAAGAACCAGGAGGAGCAGATATAATACATGGAACACCCAGTTTCCTTAAGGGTGAAATGGGTACCCCCAGAAGGGTTGAAAGGCAGTCCCCACTGGGAAGGGCAAAACCACGCCCCTCTGGATGGTGGGGAGTGGCTAAGGTGTCTCATTAGTGGGATTTGCAGAAAACCTGCCCTCCAGGCACTATGGGAAACTGGTGGCTTCTAGGAGATGCTGAACCTGGGGGTCCCAGGAAGCCTTCATTGCAGAAACCCACTGCAAGAGACATCAGGACTCTGCGGGCTCCCAGAACAAGAGGAAGCCAAGTTATTGCAAGCACAGAGCACCAAGCAAAGTGTACCGTGAAGGGGCCAGGATGGAGAACATGAATTTGCTGCAGAAATCACACTCTCCAGGAGCCCGACACTGGAGATGCTGGCCGAGGTGAATGCACTAAGCATATGGTGGCCAGTAGCACACTCATCAGTAGGGCGCCAGGAGGTCTTAGGTGCAGGATGTCCATGTCATGTGGTCGCCAGGCCAGAGTTAGGGCCAGGGTCTTTCAAAATGATGGTATGCTCCAGGACACAGAGCTTGAGTTGAGTGCCACTGCATGGTACCTTCATACACACACACACACACACACACACACACACACACACACACACGATAAATTCACGGAGAAGTAGCCCACAGCTACAGATCTAGGAAGCCCCATCTTCTATTGCCACCCTCCTTATTTAACCTATATGCAGAGTACCTTGTGTGAAATGCCAGGCTAGATAAAGCACAAGCTGGAATCAAAATTGGCGGGAGAAGTATCAGTAACCTCAGATATGCAGATGACACCACTCTTCTGGCAGAAAGTGAAGAGGAACTAAAGAGCTTCTTGATGACGGTGAAGGAGGAGAGGGAAAAAGCTGGCTTAAAGCTCAGCATTCAAACAACTAAGATCATGGCATCTGGTCCCATCACTTCATAGCAAATAGATGGGGAAACAATGGAAACAGTGAGAGACTATTTTCTTGGGCTCCAAAATCACTGCAGATGGTGGCTGCAGCCATGAAATTGAAAGACTCGTGCTCCTTGGAAGGAAAGATATGACAAACATAGACAGTATATTAAAAAGCAGAGACATCACTTTGCTGACAAAGGTCCATCTAGTCAAAGCTATGGTTTTTCCAGTAGTCACCTATGGATGTGAAAGTTGGACCATAAAGAAGACTGAGTGAGGCAGAATTGATGCTTTTGAACTGTGGTGTTGGAGAAGACTCTCGAGAGTGCCTTGGACTGCAAGGAGATCCAACCAGTCCATTCTGAAGGAGATCAGTCCTGAGTATTCATTGGAAGGACTGATGTTGAACCTGAAGCTCCAATACTTTGGCCATCTTATGTGAAGAACTGACTCATTGGAAAAGACCCTGATGCTGGGAAAGATTGAGAGGAGGAGGAGAAGGGGACGCCAGAGGATGAGATGGTTGGATGGCATCACCAACTCGATGGACATGAGTTTGAGCAAGCTCCAGGAGATAATGAAAGACAGGGAAGCCTGGCGGGCTGCAGTCCATGGGGTCGCGAAGACTCGGACACGAGTGAGCGACGGAACACCTACCATGTCCCTCTTGCTCCCCCTACTGGCAAAGCTTGAAATATGTGTGTCAGAGAAAGTAGTAAAGGGCGAATAGGCAGCTGAGAAATAATAGACTAACAATGGTCACTGTGCCTAGCAAAGAACTATAAAACTCAATTCAGTGTAACTATAAACACCAATACTACATATGTCACCCTGAGACAACTTCGTGTTGTGTTAGTCATGTTGCGATTTCCTTCTCCATGAGATTACTAGGAAAGCCCAATTAAGGTATAGCCTTGGATAGGTAATAACTAATAACAGTCTCTTGGGGATTCCCAAGTGGCTCGGTGGTAAAGAATCCGCTTGCCAATCAGGAGACATAGGTTCAATCCCTGATCTGGCAAGATCCCCTGAAGAAGGAAATGGTAAGCCACTCTAGAATTCTTGCCTGGGAAATCCCATGGACAGAGAAGCCTGGCAGGCTACAGTCCACAGAGTCACAAAAGAGTCAGATATGACTTAGCAATGTAATGACAACAATTATCTAGTTTACTGTTTATTGAGGTATAATTGACATATGACATTACTTTCAGGTGTGCAACATAATTTGATATTTGTATATATTGCAAAATGGTCATCACAGTAAGTCTAGTTAACATCCATCACCATATAGAATTATAACTTTTTTCTCATGATGAGAATTTTTAAGATTTACTCTCAGCAACTTCCAGATATTCAATACAGTATTGTTAAATGTAGGCTCTGTGCTGTAAATCACACACACACACACCCCCCAAATTATTTATTTTACAACAGGAAGATAGTACCTTTCAATTGCCTTCATCCATTTTTCTCACACCCCCACATGGCTCACCTCTGGCAACCACCAGCTTGTTCTCTGTATCTATGAGCTTAGTTTTTTTATTCTACCTGTAAGTGAGATCATAGAGTATTTGTTTTTCTCTGATTCATTTCACTTAGCATACTGCCCTCAAGATCCATCCATGTTGTCACAGAAGATTTCATTATTTTTTATAGCTGAATAGTATTCCACTGTATATATACACCATGTTTTATTTATCCATTTATCAATTGTTGGACACTTAGGTTACTGCTATATTTTGGCTATTATAAACAATGCTGTTTTTTAAATAAACACATAGTTGTGAAACTGCTGGATGATATAGTAGTTGAATTTTTACTTTTTTGAGGACTCTCCATGACATTTTCCATAGTGGCTGCATCAATTTATGTCCCTACTAATGCTGCATGAGGGTTCCCTTTTTTCCACATCCTTGCCAACACACTTTATTTCTTGTATTTTTGATGATAGCTCTTCTCATGGGTGCGAGGTAATAACTCATTGTGGTTTGGATTTGCATTCCCCTATTGTCACCCTGCTTATTTAACTTCTATGCAGAGTACATCATGAGAAACGCTGGGCTGGATGAAGCACAAGCTGGAATCAAGATTGCCGGGAGAAATATCAATCACCTCAGATATGCAGATGACACCACCCTTATTAAAGAAAGTGAAAAGGAACTAAAAAAGCCTCTTGATGAAGTGAAAGAGGAGAGCGAAAAAGTTGGCTTAAAGCTCAACATTCAGAAAATGAAGATCATGGCATCCGGTCCCATCACTTCGTGGGAAATAGATGGGGAAACAGTGGAAACAGTGTCAGACTTTATTTTGGGGGGCTCCAAAATCACTGCAGATGGTGACTGCAGCCATGAAATTAAAAGATGCTTACTCCTTGGAAGGAAAGTTATGACCAACCTAGATAGCATATTCAAAAGCAGAGACATTACTTTGCCAACAAATGTCCATCTAGTCAAGGCTATGGTTTTTCCAGCAGTCATGTATGGATGTGAGAGTTGGACTGTGAAGAAGGCTGAGCGCCAAAGAATTGATGCTTTTGAACTGTGGTGTTGGAGAGGACTCTTGAGAGTCCCTTGGACTGCAAGGAGATCCATCCTAAAGGAGATCAGCCCTGGGTGTTCTTTGGAAGGAATGATGCTAAAGCTGAAACTCCAGTACTTTGGCCACCTCATGTGAAGAGTTGACTCATTGGAAAAGACTCTGATGCTGGGAGGGATTGGGAGTGGGAGGAGAAGGGGACAACAGAGGATGAGATGGCTGGATGGCATCACCGACTCGATGGACGTGAGCTTGAATGAACTCCGGGAGTTGGTGATGGACAGGGAGGCCTGGCGTGCTGCAATTCATGGGGTCGCAAAGAGTCGGACACGACTGAGTGACTGAACTGAATTGAACTGAACTGATGATTAGTGAGGTTGAACACTTTTTCTTGTACCTATTAACCATTTGTATGTCTTCTCTGGAAAAATGTCTGTTCAGATCCTTGACTCACTTTTTAATCATATTGTTTGGGTTTCTACTATTGAATTGTAAGAGTTTTTATATACTTTGGATACCAACCTTTTAACAGATATACAAGTGCACGTATTTTCTTCCATTCGATGGGCTGCCTTTTAATTTTGTTGGTAGTTTCCATTGCTATGCAGAGGGTTTTTAGTTTGATGTAGACCTACTAATTTATTTTGTTTATGATGCCTTTGATTTTGGTGTCAAGTCCAGAAATGCACTGCCAAGACTGATGTCAAAGAGATGACTGCCTATGTTTTTTTCTAGGAGTTTTCTGGTCTCAGATCTTACAGTCAAGCCTTTTGAGTTAATTTTTGTGTATGGTACAAAATAGTGGTCCAGTTTTTCCCTCACCATTTACCGAAGAGACTGGCCCTTTCCTCATTGTATATTCTTGGCTTCTTTGTCACTAGCTTTAGTTGTATTGATTGCAAACCATGCATCACTTACCCAATTCACTAATAAAATCTAGCAAATGAAAATGGCTCAATTAAAACTCATCACTGATCATGACCCCAAAAACTTCCTTCCTCAGTTATTCAATCTTCATCCTCCAAAGACCCAAGCTTTCAAGTTGTACATGATTCTTCTGATTCCACAGCCCTTATGCTGCTCCCAGCTTTTCATGAATCACCACCGTGGTTGTTTATCTTCATTTTTACTGCTAATAGTTCAGAAAATTTGCTCTCAACAGCATGATTTTTATAATAGGTTTTTGGTTCGTATTTCTATCTTCCCATTTATATAGTGTATAATAACTGTCACTCCAGTATTCCTGCCTGGAAAACCCCACGGACAGAGGAGCCTGGTGGGCTAAAGCCCATGGGGTGGTAAAGGTGGACACAACTTAGTGACTAAACAACAATAATAACAAACTGTCACCCTTTCATCTCTCAAAACACTTTGATTATAGCACATTTGTTTTAAAAAATGAATAACCATGCTTATTTATTCAAATTAAACTTTAAAAAATTTACATAAGATGGACTACATCCATGGACCTCAGATGACTTTTCCAAAGCTATTTGATGAAACAGCCCTTCTGCTTCATATCTTTCTATAGGATGTGATTGTCTAGGCCTTCCAGCATTTCTACCTTGTCTCATAAAACAGGAAACTGATGGTTTACCCTCCTCAAAGGAAGTGGTCTCTGGGTGCTCTCTCACTAACCTTTTTGGTACAGCTGAGAAAAGGAACTGACAACACTTGACTCAGCTCTAGACACCCTTTTTGGAAAAATGTGCCCTCAGGAGCACACATCCTCTGCTTCTCTGGGTAGTAACCTTATAGAGGCATAAATCTGCTGCTCCGAGAAATCCATGTACCAAGCAGAGAAGCAGCAGAATGAAATGTAAGAGGTACATTGGCTGCCGATTTCAACCACATTTTCCAATCCAGCTTTTACAAAATTAAAATTTATAAGATGGAAATGTGGTCTCCATCTGTTTTAGTAACATATTTTACTTTCATGTGATTCCAGATTTTGGAGAGGAAGAAGAATGTTACTTAGCTCTGTGCCTGAGCCCCACTCCCATGCCTGGCAGGGGACCCACATCTCACAGCAGGACACAGGTAAAGACTCTGGTGCCCAAAGAGGTTAAAAAGACTAGCCCAACTGTGTGCCCATCTAGTCAGAGAATGACTCATGCAGTCCAGATTTCAGAAGTCCAAGTGTAAGATGACTGGTAATAAACCATGATTCTTTCTATGTGGGAGTCACTGGGGATCCCTTCGAAAATCTAGTGAAAGAGAAGAGCCCTCTCTTCTAAAAAAAATACTCATTATCACAGTAACATTTGCAACAATTTCAGGAGGATTGCAGACTCCCTAAAGCCTAAAACTGACCCTCACGTGTTCCATGGAGTCCAGGGAAAGGACTTCAAATTAACTTTTACTGTTTCTACCTTTCAAATTTATATTTATACTCTTCCTTCTCCTTTCATTCCATCTTCCTTCCTAAAAATCTCACTGTTTCTACAATGTCCACTGGTCTATTGGTCATTTAATTTAAAAATTTTTAAAGCATTAGCTAGCATGTTTCCCAGGTCCATATTCCTAAATGAATGGCATTTAATCGTAGAAATGACTAATATCCTGTCCCCCCCAGTCCTGACAGCATGGCACAGCTATTAAACCGTATACAAATGTTCCCTCTGTACACAGACTCATGAAACTGGCTTTTGATATAGTTGAACTGAATCTAATTTTGAATATTGAAGCAATGACTTCAATTCACACAAAAAGCACTCAAATTCTAAAATAAGTAGGTCTCATAAATTTGGAACACACAGGTTTGGTCAGCACCACCAGGATGCCTAGAATAGAAGTGACCAAGCGTTTTAGGTTGAATTCACAGATAAAATGGAAGAATAAGAACAGTTGGCAGCACTCTAATATTCATTGATTCTTGGATCATGCCAAGTTTTTTTGTGTGTGTAGACTGAAATATGCAAATTAAAGTTATTCATAGTACGCAACGTGAACATAACAGCGTCTGTCATCCTCTTTATGCCATGGGGAGTTAAGTGCAGGTCTCACCTGAACACTTGAGGACATCACACGGCACCTTCAACAGGAAGAGGGAGACTCCATGCAGAATTCAGAAAGGAGATGACAGAAGCAGTTCATAAGCCTCACTCCCACCCCACACACATGAAGTGAATGAGAAAACTGAATTTGGATATGGAAGAGGGAGTTATCTTGAGGGAGTATCTTTGGAGAGAGTTCTCCCTGCAAAAATAAAGACAATGGATGTATTTCCTCTTCAAGTCAAGAAAAACGGGCTTTATGTGTCCCCTAAGTTAGAGTTTGTAGTTAAGTGCTATTTTCTTCTTGCCTAGGAGACCCAAGGTATAAGTTCAGTTCAGTTGCTCAGTTGTGTCCAACTCTTTGCAACCCCGTGGACTGCAGCACGCCAGGCCTCCCTGTCCATTGCCAACTCCTGGAGTTCACTCAAACTCATGTCCATTGAGTCGGTGATGCCATCCAACCATCTTATCCTCTGTCGTCCCCTTCTCCTCCCGCCTTCAATCTTTCCCAGCATCAGGATCTTTCCTAATGAATCGGTTCTTCACATCAGGTGGCCAAAGTATTGGAGCTTCAGCTTCAGCATTAGTCCTGCCAATGAATATCCAGAACTGATTTCATTTTGGATGGACTGGTTTGATCTCCTTGCTGTCCAAGGGACTCTCAAGAATCTTCTCCAACACCACAGTTCAAAAGCATCAATTCTTCAGCGCTCACCTTTCTTTAGTGTCCAACTCTCACATACATACATGACTACTGGAAAAACCATAGCTCTGACTAGATGGACCTTGCTGGCCAAGTAATATCTCTGCCTTTTAATACGCTGTCTAGGTTAGTCATAACTTTCCTTCCAAAGAGCAACCGTCTTTTAATTTCATGGCTGCAGTCACCATCTGCAGTGATTTTGGACCCCGCAAAAAAGTAAAGTCTCTCACTGTTTCTACTATTTCCCCATCTATTTGCGATGAAGTGATGAGACTGCATGCCATGATCTTCGTTTTCTGAATGTTGAGTTTTAAGCCAACTTTTTCACTCTGCTCTTTCACTTTCATCAAGAGGCTCTTTAGTTCATCTTCACTTTCTGCCATAAGGGTGGTGTCACCTGCATATGTGAGTTCAGTTCAGTTCAGTCGCTCAGTTGTGTCCGACTCTTTGCGACCCCATGAATCGCAGCACGCCAGGCCTCCCTGTCCATCACCATCCCCCGGAGTTCACTCAGACTCACGTTCATCGAGTCCGTGATGCCATCCAGCCATCTCATCCTCTGTCGTCCCCTTCTCCTCCTGCCTCCAATCCCTCCCAGCATCAGAGTCTTTTCCAATAAGTCAACTCTTCACATGAGGTGGCCAAAGTACTGGAGTTTCAGCTTTAGCATCATTTCTTCCAAAGAAATCCCAGGGCTGATCTCCTTCAGAATGGACTGGTTGGATCTCCTTGCAGTCCAAGGGACTCTCAAGAGTCTTCTCTAACACCACAGTTCAAAAGCATCAATTCTTCGGTACTCAGCCTTCTTCACAGTCCAACTCTCAGCATTTTCCAGAGTTTGTTGTGATCCACACAGTCAAAGGCTTTGGCATAGGCAATAAAGCAGAAGTAGATGTTTTTCCTGGAACTCTCTTGCTTTTTCAATGATCTAGCAGAAGTTGGCAATTTGATCTCTGGTTCCTCTGCCTTTTCTAAAACCAGCAGGAACATCTAGAAGTTCAAAGTTCACATACTATTGAAGCCTTGCTTGGAGAATTTTGAGCATTACTTTACTAGTATGTGAGATGAATGCAATTGTGTGGTAGTTTGAGCATTCTTTGGCATTGCCTCTCTTTGCGATTGGAATAAAAACTGCCCTTTTCCAGTCCTGTGGCCACTGCTGAGTTTTCCACATTTGCTGGCATATTGAGTGCAGCACTTTCACAGCATCATCTTTTAGGACTTGAAATAGCTCAACTGGAATTCCATCACCTCCACTAGCTTTGTTTGTAGTGATGCTTCCTACGGCCCACTTGACTTCACATTCCAGGATGTCTGGCTCTAGGTGAGTGATCACACCACTGTGATTAACTGAGTCACCAAGATCTTTTTTGTACAGATCTTCTGTGTATTCTTGCCACCTCTTCTTAATATCTTCTGCTTCTGTTAGGTCCATACCATTTCTGTCCTTTATATCAAGCCCATCTTTGCATGAAATGTTCCCTTGGTATCTCTAATTTTCTTGAAGAGATCTCTAGTCTTTCCCATTCTGTTGTTCACCTCTATTTCTTTGCATTGATCACTGAGGAAGACTTTCTTATCTCTCCTTGCGATTCTTTGGAACTCTGCATTCAGATGCTTATATCTTTCCTTTTCTCCTTTGCTTTTCACTTCTCTTCTTTTCACAGCTATTTGTATGGCCTCCCCAGACAGTCATTTAGCTTTTTTGCATTTCTTTTCCTTGGGGATGATCTTGATCCTTGTCTCCTGTACAATGTCACGAACCTCAGTCCATAGTTCATCAGGCACTCTATCTATCAGATCTCGTCCCTTAAATCTATTTCCCATTTCCACTGTATAATCATAAGGGATTTGATTTAGGTCATACCTCAATGGCCTAGTGGTTTTCCCTACTTCAATTTAAGTCTGAATTTGGTAATAAGGAGTTTATGATCTGAGCCACAGACAGCTCCCGGTCTTGTTTTTGCTGACTGTAAAGAGCTTCTCCATCTTTGGCTGCAAAGAATATAATCAATCTGATTTCGGTGTTGACCATCTGGTGATGTCCATGGGTAGAGTCTCTCTTGTGTTGTTGGAAGAGGGTGTTTGCTATGACCAGTGCATTCTCTTGGCAAAACTCTATTAGCCTTTGCCCTGCTTCATTCCGTATTCCAAGGCCAAATTTGCCTGTTACTCCAAGTGTTTCTTGATTTCCTACTTTTGCATTCCAGTCCTCTATAATGAAAAGGACATCTTTTTGGGATGTTAGTTCTAAAAGGTCTTGTAGGTCTTCATAGAACCGTTCAACTTTAGCTTCTTCAGTGTTACTGGTTGGGGCATAGACTTGGATTACCGTGATATTGAATGGTTTGCCTTGGAAATGAACAGAGATCATTCTGTCGTTGTTGAGACTACATCCAAGTACTGCATTTCGGACTCTTTTGTTGACCATGATGGCTACTCCACTTCTTCTGAGGGATTCCTGCCCACAGTAGTAGATATAATGGTCATCTGAGTTAAACTCACCCATTCCAGTCCATTTTAGTTCACTGATTCCTAGAATGTCAACGTTCACTCTTGCCATCTCCTGTTTGATCACTTCCAGGTTTCTATGCAATATTGCTCTTTAAAGCATCAGACCTTGCTTCTATCACCAGTCACATCCACAACTGGGTATTGTTCTTGCTTTGGCTCCATCCCTTCACTCTTTCTGGAGTTATTTCTCCACTGATCTCCAGTAGCACATTGGGCACCTAATGACCTGAGGAGTTCCTCTTTTGGTATCCTATCATTTTGCCTTTTCATACTGTTCATGGGGTTCTCAAGGCAAGAATAATGAAGTGGTTTGCCATTCCCTTCTCCAGTGGACCACATTCTGTCATCCGCTGGATCATGAAAACAGAAAAGAGTTCAAGAAAAACATCTATTTCTGCTTTATTGACTATACCAAAGCCTTTGACTGTGTGGATCACAATAAACTGTGGAAAATTCTGAGAGAGATGGGAATACTAGACCACCTGACCTACCTCTTGAGAAACCCATATGCAGGTCAGGAAAAAAGAGTTAGAACTGGACATGGAACAACAGACTGGTTCCAAATAGGAAAAGGAGTACATCAAGGCTGTATAATGTCACCCTGCTTATTTAACTTATATGCAGAGTACATCCTGAGAAACACTGGACTGGAAGAAGCACAAGCTGGAATCAAGATTGCCGGGAGAAATATCAATCACCTCAGATATGCAGATGACACCACCCTTATTGAAGAAAGTGAAAAGGAACTTAAAAGACTCTTGATAAAGTAAAAGAGGAGAGTGAAAAAGTTGGCTTAAAGCTCAACATTCAGAAAACTAAGATCATGGCATCTGGTAACATCACTTCTTGGGAAATAGATGGGGAAATAGTGGAAACAGTGTCAGACTTTATTTTGGGGGGTTCCAAAATCACTGCAGATGGTGATTGCATCCATGAAATTAAAAGATGCTTACTCCTTGGAAGGAAAGTCGTGACCAACCTAGACAGCATATTCAAAAGCAGAGACATTACTTTGCCAACAAAGGTCCATCAAGTCAAGGCTATGGTTTTTCCAGCGGTCATGTTGGACTGTGTTGGATTGTGTTGGACTGTGTTGGACTGTGAAGAAAGCTGAGCGCCAAAGAATTGATGCTTTTAAACTGTGGTGTTAGAGAAGACTCTTGAGAGTCCCTTGGACTGCAAGGAGATCCAGCCAGTCCATCCTAAAGGAGATCAGTCCTGGGTTTTCTTTGGAAAGACTGATGCTAAAGCTGAAACTCCAATACTTTGACCACCTCATGAGAAGAGTTGACTCACTGGAAAAGACTCTGATGCTGGGAGGGATTGGGGGCAGGAGGAGAAGGGGACGACAGAGGATGAGATGGCTGGATGGCATCACCAACTCGATGGACATGAGTCTGAGTGAACTCTGGGAGCTGATGATGAACAGGTAGGTCTGGCGTGCTGCAATTCATGGGGTTGCAGAGAGTCAGACACAACTGAGCGACTACTGAACTGAACCCAACTGATCACATGGACCACAGCCTTGTCTAACTCAATGAAACTATGAGCCATGCCATGTGCCACCACCCAAGAGGGACAGGTCGTGGTGGAGAGTTCTGACAAAACATGGTCCACTGGAGAAGGGAATGGCAAACCACCTCAGTATTCTTGCCTTGAGAAACCCATGAACAGTATGAAAGGTATAAGACAGAAGCTTTGATGGCAGATCCAAGGAAAATTCCTAGATCTTAGATGCCTTGCAGGCAATGAGTTTTTAAGAGCAAAGAATGTGTGCATTTGGGCTGGACCAGATGTGGGAGGACACTCATGGGAGACCCAAAGTTCAGTCTTATCTGAAAGAGCTGGCTGATTGAGGTTTAAACCCCTGCCTAGTGCACAAGATGCCCTGGCGAAGGAAACAGCAACTCACATCAGTATACTTATCTGGGAAATCCCATGAACAGAGAAGCTGATCTGGCTTCCATGGGATCACAAAAAAGTCAGACATTACTTAGTGACTAAACAACAAACAAGTGTGGAAGTGCAAATGCCAGGTCATGGAAGAACCATCAGATAAAAATTTTCTTGGTCTCCTCTCCTTAACTTTCTCCTTGCAAGCAACCCTGTGTAATAGAAACAGAAATGGGGAAAGAGACAAGGAGGGGAATCAGGCCCCCCTAGCCAACCCAAACAATTGCAGAGAGATAGGTCCAGGCTTGGGGAGAGAGAAGACCCACCTTTACATGGTAGGCACAGTTGTGAATATCATGGGGGTCTGGATGTGTTAGTCTCTGGAATGAAGACTCTTACGTTTGCTGGCAGAGACCAGAAAACCCAACAAACATAACTTATATTTAATCCTGGGCAGGAAAGAAAGGAGAGCCAGTGGGAACCCAAAATAAAGTTCCTTATGATTAAATCTCCCAGAAAGTGTTTGCTCAACATTTATTTAATATTGTAAAACTAAAGGAGAGAAAATTTAATCTCCGTCCCTTTTCAAAAATAAATTAAGATCTAAAACTGGCCTCAGAGTGCTCTAGAAACATGTAAACAGAAGTAAAGATAAGCAGACCTCTGCCAGAGGGGGGAAAAATCCACAAACAGTGGAAAACAGGCCAGTCAGTTTATACTAACTGACATCAGTGAAATGTAATTATCTCTTTCTTATGTGGTTTTAAACACATAAGCATAACATGGAGTACATGAACTTGGAGGAAAAATAACTAGCATTATGGTTATTGCCAGGGTACCAAACAGGGCAGACTAAAACACCAACCCAAACTCCATATTTAACAAGATAATAAAAGATAAATGTATTATGAACCCAACATCTGCAGGAAGATATTACTGCAAGATTAACCCTGAAGGAGGCATGAGGCAGAGTAAAGAGAAGGAACGTAGGAGGCAAATGTGTTTGGGTTTGGCGTTTATGTGGGCATATCTCGTTTTACTTCATTTTGCAGAGGTTCCTTTTTCTTTTTTTTTAATAAACTGAAGGTTTCTGGCAACCTTGAGTTGAGCAAGTCTTCTGGCAGGCACCATTTTTTCAACAGCATTTCCTCTGCACATCCCCGCACTGCATTTTGGTAATTCACACCATACTTCAGACTCCTTTGCTATTATATTTTTCATGGTGATCTGTGATTAGCAATCTTTGATGTTGCCATTGTCATTGTGTTGGGGCACCATGAACCACTCTCATGTAAGAGGGCAGGCTTAACAGATAAATGGGTGAGCGTTCCAAATGCTCCACTGATCGGCCACTCCCGTTTCTCTCCCTTTCTCTCCCTCTATTCTCTGAGACACAGCAGTACAGAATTTAGGCCATTTAACAAGCCTACAAAGGCTTCTACGTGCTCAAGTGAAAGAAAGAGTTGCATGTCTCACTTTAAATCAAAAGTGACAAATGATTCAGTTTAGTGAGGAAGGCATGTTGAAAACCAAAAGAAGACAAAAACCAGGCCTCTTGCCTCCCCAAACCAAGTTGTGAATGCAAAGGAGAAATTCTTGAAGAGTATTAAAGAGGCTGACTCCAGTGAACATGTGAATGATAAGAAAGTGAAATAGTAGTGTTGGTGATATGGACAAAGTTTCAATTGTCTGGGTGATCAACGCAGCCACAAGATGTCCTTAAGCCAAAATCTAGTCCAGAGCCAGGCCCTAACTCTTTTCAATTCTATGAAGGCTGAGATAGGTGAGGAATCAGCAGAGGAAAGGTTTGAAGCTAGCAGAGGTTGGTTCATGAGGTTTAAGGAAAGAATCCATCTCCATAATGTGAAAGTGCAAGGGAAGCAGCAGGTCTAATGTAGAAGCTGCAGCAAGCCATCCAGAAGATCTTTGTTGTTGTCATTTGGTGGCTACGTCATGTCTGACTCTTTACGACACCATGGACTGCAGCACACCAGACTCCTCTGTCCTCCAGTATCTCCCTGATTTTGCTCAAACTTATATCCATTGAGTCGGTGATGCTTTCTAACTATCTCATCCTCTGCCGTCCCCTAGTTAAGATAATTAATGAGGGTGGCCACACTAAATAGCAGATCTTCATTGTAAACAAAATATCCTTCTATTGCAAGAAGATGCCATCTGGGACTTCCATAGCTAGAGAGAAGTCAATGCCTGGCTTCAAAGGTTGGGCTGACTTTCCGATTAGGGGCTAACACAACTGGTGACTTGTAGTTGAAGCCAACACTCATTTGCCATTCAAAATCTTAGAGCTCTTAAAATGATGTTAATTGTACTGTGTGCTCTATAAATGGAAAAACAAAGTCTAGATGACAGCCCATCTGTTTACAACACTGTTTACTGAGCAATTTAAGCCTATTGTTCAGACCTATTGCTCAGAAAAAAAGAAAGATTCCTTTCAAAAACATTTCTACTCATTGACCATGCACTTGGTCATCCAAGAGCTCTCATAGAGATGTACAAGGAGATTAACATTGTTTTCATGCTGTTAAAACTTTAACAGATGAGGTGATGCTTCTTATGGATGAGCAAAGAATGTGGTTTCTTGGGATGGAATCTACTCCTGGTGAAGATGCTGAGAAGACTATTGAAATCACAAGGAAGGATTTAGAATATTAGGTAAATTTGGTTGATTAAGCAGCTGCAGAGTTTGGGAGAACTGACTCCAGTTTTTAAAGAATCTTGACTGGAAGTAAAATGGTATCAAACAGCACTGTAAGCTACAGAAAAATTGTTGGTGAAAGGAAGCATCAGTTCATGCAACAAACTTCACTGTTGTCTTATTTTAAGAAATTGCCACAGACACACCAACTTTTAGCAGCCACCACCCTGATTAGTCAGCAGCCATCATCATTGAGGCAGGAACCTTCACCAGCAAAAAGATCACAACTTGCTGAAGGCTCAGATGGTTAGCACTTTTTAAGCAATAAAGTATTTCTCACTAAAGTATTTATATTTTTTTAGCTATAATGCTATCATTATATGCTTGAGAGACTATTGTACTATAAACATAACTTGTACATGCACTGGAAAACCAAAAGGCCATGTATCTCACTATGTTGCAATCTTGTGCTGGTGTGGAACTGAACTCACAATATCTCCAAGGTTTGGAAAAAACATCAGAACCAGGTTTTCTACCAGGGAACTTCTTTCCTAGTGGGTAGCGGTGTGCTCATAAAAGTTATACAATTGATTCTTCTGGGGAGGTAAAAGCCCCAGTTTGTAGTGTATACTGATTTCCATAGTGTAACTACTTCCACCATGCTGACTTCAAGCTACAATGTAAGTGGGGTCACTGAGCAGAGATGCACACTCACTCATTTGTATCTCAGCCTTAAAGACAATAGGAGGAAATTACCATCAATAAAGGGCTTCCCTCATAGCTCAGTCGGTAAAGAATCTGCCTGCAATGCAGGAGACCCGGGTTCAATCCGTGGGTCAGGAAGATTCCCTGAAGAAGGAAATGGCAATCCATTCCAGTATTCTTGCCTGGAAAATCCCATGGATGGAGGAGCCTGGCGGGCTACAGTCCATGGGGTCACAAGAGTCGGACATGACTTAGCTACTAAACCACCACCACCACCAATAATAGTAAAAGCTGTGATTAGAAAGTCATGTTTCTGAGAACTTATTGCCATTTATTCCCAATATTCATTTAATTTATATGCTTATATGGTTTGATTTTATAGTTTAAGTGTAATGTTTAACAACAAGCACAAAATCTCTGGACTTTCCACAGTGGACCTTGGTGAGCCCACCAAGGCAGCTCCAGCACACTCATCAGCTCAGACATCTGGTTTCTCCTGCTGACTCTGAGCAAAGATGGTAGCAGGGGGGAAAAAAAAGGTTTCTGGCAAAAGTCCAAAGGCTTGACAACACACTCTGTAGGTCAGGCCATGGGGAAGAAACTGACATGCACATGTTTTCGGGGGAGGAGGAATGGGTTAAAATGGTGTGACCTCTAAGAGTAAAAAGCCTGGCTTAAAACTCAACATTCAGAAAACGAAGATCATGGCATCCGGTCCCATCACTTCATGGCAAATAGTTGAGGAAACAATGGAAACAGTGACAGACTTAATTTTCTTGGGCTCCAAGATCACTGTGGACAGTGACTGCCACCATGAAATTAAAAGACACTTACTCCTTTGAAGAAAAGCTACAACAAAGCTAGACAGCATATTAAAAGCAGAGATGATACTTTGCCAACAAAGGTCTGTCTAGTGAAAGCTATGGTTTTTCCAGTAGTCATGTATGGATGTGAGAGTTGGACCATAAAGAAGGCTGAGTGCCGAAGAATTGATGCTTTCAAACTGTGGTGCTGGAGAAGACTCTTGAGAGTCCCTTGGACTGCAAGGAGATCCAACCAGTCCATCCTAAAGGAAATCAACTCTGAATACTCATTGTAAGGACTGATGTTGAAGCTCCAAATCTTTGGTGACCTGATGCAAAGAGCCAGCTCATTGGAAAAGACCCTGATTCTGGGAAAGATTGAAGGCAGGAGGAGAAGGGGGTGACAGAGGATGAGATGACAGTATGGCATCACTGACTCAACAGACATGAGTTTGAGCAAACACCAGGAGATAGTGAAGGACAAGGAAGCCTGGAGTGCTGTGGCTCAGGGGGTTGCAAAGAGCTGGACATGACTGAGCAACTGAACAACAACAACATAATATACATATTTGCCCTTTGTCTCAGCAATTACACTGTGGGCAGTTATGTTTTTGGGCACTTCGACAAGAATGAAACATACGTGCAAAGTTATTCATTGAGGCACTGAGCAAAATATTGTGAACAACCCAAATTTAGATTAACAGGGAATTGGCTGGATAGTCTATGTAATGTCCACACAATGAAATGCAATGCAGTCATTAAAAAAGAAATAATTCAAGATATATTGTTAATTCTTTAAAAAGATGCAGTAAAATATGTGTAAATACTCATCTATCCTTATACAGGCATAAGGCAATACATAAAATTAATAGTGTGTTAGTTTTCCTACTGTATAACCTTGCTTTCAAAGAAACATACTATCATTCAAAGCCTCTCCAAGAATTAAAAAATCTACATATCAGCCTTTCAAAGCAGGTCAGCGGTTTTTTTTTTAAAAAAAAAAAAAGTAAATGTTTCCAATACTGCATCATGAATCTGACTGTAATACTGTGTTCCATAAAAATTTTATTATGGTTAGTGAATAGGCTTTGCCTGCATGACCACAAACTCTCTTCACGTCTGATGTTTGGTTACATTGAATTTGATCTGATGACTGTAGCACACAGCATCAAATCTGAATATTGACTTCAGTATCCACGAATAACAGAAATCACTCAGCTTAACTTTTCCATTTTAAAATTGAGCATCTGTGTGTGTGTGTGTGTATGTGTGTGTGACCTTGCTACCAAAAACACACTAACACACGCTTGCTGTAAGCTCAGGTTCAGCAGAAACCATTGAACCTTAAAAAGAGTCTTTTCAATCTTGGGCTAGGAAAAACAGCAGATTACAAGGAGCAAGTTGTTGCTCTAAAAGCAATTTTAATTGCTGGTTATACTTCGAATCCACATTACTTTGAAAGAAAAGGCAATGCTGAGACCTAGTGCTATCAAATTTGGAGGTCTGAGCGGTTCAGTCAAATAAATTATTGAGTCGCCCACTCTCAGCATCATTCTTTTGTTTTCCATCCTCTTAACCTCATGTGTCAAAGAAGGATGAATTCCTGAAATAAAGGAAGTCATCTAACATCTAAATCTCACATTGGAAAAATACTGAGACTTTAATTTTTCATGGCAAAGCTATACTAAATATTCATAGAATTTGGCTTTTCTTGACACAAATGCAGGCAGCAGAAATAAAACTGACTGACAGTGGATAAAGAACACAGGCAGACAGGCATAGTTCATCAATCTCCTGTTTGAACCTGTAGCCTCACTGAAGCTCCCAGTAATACACCTTCGGGGACAAGCTGTTCTGGATGGTACCTTCCAGAACCTTAGAGACTGGCTCCTCTGGGAAGTTGTTCCCTATTTATTTGGTTGGCAGCATCTGACAATGCTAGTGACAGGTGTGTGTCGTAGGGTGTCAGCCACACTGTGGGAACCGCCACCCATGTGTCATCTCTCTGGACCGTCTACCCCACCAGGCTGTGTAGTCCTGGGCTCAGCTGAGCAGCCCTCCTGAACGGGGTCTTCACCTTGAACTAAAGGTAATGAAATGCTTCCACCAACACCAGTCCCCCCAGAACTGTGTCTTTGAGCCAGCCTATCAATCTTCTTGAACTCCCCAAGCAAGGGGGAATCTCCTCCTCCTTTGTATACAGGGGTTTGAGGGGGGTGTGTGTGTTTTATTCATCAGATCTCGTTATCCTCGTGGTGAAACGTAGGAGAACAGACACCAAAAGTCATATGGCTGGAAAGTGCTTTTATGCGAGACAACAAAAGAGACTCAGATCTATAGAGTGAACTGTTGGACTCTGGAGGAGGGAGGGAGGGAGAGGGTGGGATGAGATGGGAGAATGGCATTGAAACATGTATACTATCATGTAAGAAACGAATCGCCAGTCAATGTCCGATGCAGGATGCTTTGGACTGGTGCAAGGAGAGGACCCAGAGGGATGGTATGGGGTGGGAGATGGGAGGGGATTCGTGTTTGGGAACGCATGTACACTCGTGGTGAATTAATGTCAATGTTTGGCAAAACCAATACAGTAATGTAAAGTAAACCAAAGTAAAAATAAAAATTAAAAAAAATTAAAAAATAAAAAATAAAAAAAACTGAACCTGCCACATATCCAGTCTACCATGTCTTTACTGAAGTGGATTCCGAAAGTGAAAGTCACATCTGACTCTTTGCGACCCCATGGACTACACAGTCCATGGAATTTTCCAGGCCAGAATACTGGAGTGGATAGCCTTTCCCTTCTCCAGGGGACCTTCCCAACCCAGGGATTGAACCCTGGTCTCCCGCATTGCAGGTGGATTCTTTACCAGCTGATCCACAAGGGAAGCCCAAGGGAGGGAGCAGATTCTAGAAGGGGGAATTTTTATGTTGGGAATGAGTGGGCTTTGTTTCATTTTGTTACTTTCTTTGGAAAAACCTCAAACTTACAAGGCAGTTGCAAGCACAGCTATGTATCTTTAACCTACATTTACCAATAGCTAACATTTTGCTACATTTGCTTCATCATATAGACAGATAGGCAGGCAGATACACATATATATTTATTTGTAATAATTATTATTATAAAATTAATTAAATGCTGCAGACAATATGACCTTTCACCCCTATAAATGCCTGTTTCAGCATATACTTCCTAAGAGCAAGGTTATTACCTTACATAGCCACAGCAATCAAATTCAGAAAATGTAACACTGACATACTACTACATTGAGGCTGTATAAATGATCTATTCCCCATTAAACTTTGACTCAGTTTTAGTATCCATTGATATTTGCCAGAATCAATTATACCCATGATAACTGCAAATAGTGGAAGGATTTTTCATTGGCCTTCTACTCTGAGCAAGTTTTTCCAGTTATTTGTTGGTAGTTTGTTTTAAAATTCATATATTTATTCTTACTAAAACTTTATATTATTGCATATGGACTATGGATTGTGACAATTTACTTCCAATCTGTCCAAGATTTGACCACTGGCAGTTTGCACGTTTGGTTATTAAGAATAAGGCTGCTTTAAACATTCCTGTACAATTTTTGTTTGAACACCTGCTTTGTTCTTGGGGTCTTTCCTCTCCCATTTTAAAACCATTTGGCTATTTGGGTCTCCTTGAAATTCCTTATGAATTGTAGAATTGGCTCTTCCATTCCTATTAAAAAAAGCCATTGGGACTTTAAGAACAATTTGACTGACTCTATAGATCACTTCAGTTGTCATCTTAACCACAGATAATTTACCAGTTTTTCTACAATACCACCACCCCCTTTCGGGTCTATTCGCTTTAGAGTTAGCTCTAAACATGGATGCAATTTTATATCCTGTTTCTTGGAGTCTTTCTTTTTAAAACATGTACTGATTATTCATGACACAAACTACAATTCAAAGAAATCAAAAGTGATTCCTATAAACATCTCCCATGAGTGGAAATATATTTTCTGAAAATGAAAGTCATTCCATAGTCCAAAATCAGTGAAAAGCTATGAAACCCAGTGACCCAAGTGTAATAAGAAACGCATCCCAACGTAAACTGTTTACAATGCTTAACAACAAGAACAACATTCACCCTCTGCCCCCTCCTCTAAGTGGTATCTCCCAGGAAGAAGCTTGTACTCTCCTCATTAGAAAGTGTTAATTGCTCAATCATGTCCAGCTCTTTGTGACCCCATGAACTGTAGCCCACCAGGCTCCTCTGTCTCTGGGATTCTCCAGGAAAGAATACTGGAGTGGGTTTCCATTTCCTTCTCCAGGGGATCTTCCCAACCCAGGGACTGAACCTGGGTCTCCCGCACTGCAGTCAGATTTCTTTACCACTGAACCACCAGGAGAGCCCTCACCCTCCTCCAGCACCCCAGTCTCTATGGCTGCTGCAAAACTTACAGAGCTTGCCTGGCTCTGGCAGCTGGCGGGGGCTTGTGCTGGTGGTCCCACAGGACTAGAGCCACTGGAGACAGGGTCCCCAGACAGTTACCACCCCCCAGGAAAAGCGAGAGACAAACACTGGAGGAGCCTGGTCTTTCTGCAAAGAGGCACAGTCACTTACCTCACAGCTGCAGCCTGAGGGGCAGCTTCTAATCAAGCTTATCTAGGGCCTAATACAATCCCATCCAGAGACATTGGAGCTCCTGTCTTCTTTGTGTTCTCATCCTCGGCTGTGCTACAGAATGCTGGTATATCCCAGAGGGCAGCTTTCACACGTGGCTGGTGCCCTGGATTTTGCAGCTGCTGCCTGAGGGGGGTAGCGGAGGCGGGGAGGAATGTAATCCCCCTCCTTTACCTGGCTCAGGTGGCCAAGGGGGCCTTGTGTTCCTGTGTCCCTTGGGACAGTAACAATCAGAGACAGTTCTTGGCAGGCTCCCAGCCCCAGGACACTACAAAGACAGCTGACGGAAATGCTCCCAGGCTTTCTGTGAAAGAGGCCTATTTGCCTGTCCTGGAGCTTAAGCTCAAGGGCAGGCATCTCCTGTGGCCCATATCTCCCAGGAGGCCAAGGCTGGTGGGCATCAGCTTAGCGCTCTCTCACTGCCTTGCTTCAGCTTGTCAGCATCCCTTGGAAGTGAGCTTGTACATGAATCTAGTGCCCTGGATTTCATGGCTGATGCCCAGGGAGGTCCCTTCATTGTCTGGCTCTGGTGGCCAGCAAGGCTTGCATGCCAGTGTCCCACGGGATTGTAACAATTGGGGACAAAGTTTCTAGCCGGCTACCATGCAGGGCACAGCACAGACAGCAGACTGACACCCCCAGTCTCTCTGAGAAAGAGAAAGGCTCACCCTAGAGCTCCAGGCTGAGGGGCAGGCTTCAGGTTCTCACACACCTAGGGGTGCACCGAGGTACAGTCCAGGGATGGAGACCAATGGGGCCATCTCTGCACTCTCCCTCTGCCTCACTTCTGGAAAGGAGCTTATACACTCACCTGGCTCTGATTTTTGTGATTTCTGCCAAGCCGACACCTCTGGGTCGCCTGGCTCTGATGGCCAGTGAACTTTTGCTGCAGTCCCGTGGGGGCTGCGGGCTTCCCTGGTTGCTCAGATGGTAAGAAATCTATCTGCAATGCAGGAGACCCAGCTTTGATCCCTGGGTTGGGAAGATCCCCTGGAGAAAGTGACGGCAATCCACAACAGTATTCTTGCCTGGAGAATTCCATGGACAGACAAGCCTGGTGGGCTACGTGTAGTCCATGGGGTCACAAAGAGTCAGACACGACTGAGCGACTAACTCTGCAAAGGCTGCTGCCTGAGGAATCGGCTTCCCGTCAGCCCGAATCTAAGCTCTAAGATTCTCCACTCTGGACCTTGACAGGTCTTGGCACACACCCTCAGCTACTGGGAGCCGCTAAAACAGTCACTTGGACAATCACAAAAGTCTAAGGACAATCAAGAGCAAGGGCAGAGTTAGCGCTCGTTTCCTACACAAGGCCACTTCAAGAGAGGGAGAGGTGGCTACTTTGTTTAATGCATAGAAACAAACACAGAGAGTCAAGTAAAATGGAGACACAGAGGAATAGCCAAAGAAAAAAGGAAGATTAATCACTTTCAAATCAATTTATGAGGTCTACATCACCCCGATACCAAAACCAGAGAAGAACACCACAAGAAAATAATAGGCCCATATGCGTGATGAACAAGATGTGAAAGTCCTCAACAAAATACTAGCCAATGAAATTCAACAATATCTTAAAAGGATCATATGCTGTGACCATGTGGGATTTATTTCAGGGATACAAGGATGGTTCAACAGTCACAATAATCAATGTAATACATCATATTAACCAAAAAAGACACAAATTATGTGATATTGTTAGACCCTAAGGTCTCCGCCCAGGGCTTCGCCGTCGCAAAGATCACTGAGACGCAGATTCGATGCAATTAGCAAGAGGATTTATTAGGCCGACGCGCCGGGGTTCAATCTCCATTCGGGGAGATGAACCCCGAAGAGCTGTCATAGAGCAGTTTATAAGCACAAAAACCACAAACAGGTGCAGCTGGAGTGCAGTTTTTTGATTGGTGGTTAGATCTTAACCTTTTCAGTGATAGGTCTTAGTTATTGGCCCGAGACGATTTACTAGCCTACAATCATATTGTACAGCTATTTTTCAGAAAAGTTATTTCCTTGAGCTGTTTGAGACAATCACCTTCCCGGAACAACTCTTGGGGGTCTCACTCCCAGGACGTAAGGTATGTTTTGTTCTGTACCTTAAAATGAAAGGCCTGCCAGGATCAACAATAGGCCTGAGGATGAATGTTTGTTTTTCTCCTAGGCCCCTGGTAATTTTTAACTCTTGTTCTTATAGTCCCTAAAGAAATCAGACGCTCATGATCTCATTTTCTATGGCAAACTGACCACAAAAACAGTCCTTGATCAGAAACAAATTTTAGATTAGTTTCCACATTCCCACAATATCAATAAATGCAGAAAACGCATACAACAAAATTCAATACCCATCTTATAATAAAACTCTCAACAAAGAGGATGCAGAGAGAATGTATCTCAACATAATAAAGGCCATACATGCGAAAGGTTGTTGTTGAATCACGACGCCGGGATTCTTGGCCCCTGGAGAAGAGGAATTCAATCTGGGGCCAGAGACGAGGCTTGATCGCTCAGAGCTTTTGTGTAATAAAGTTTTATTAAAGTATAAAGGAGACAGAGAAAGCTTCTGACATAGGCATCAGAAGGGGGCAGAAAGAGTACCCCCTTGCTAGTGTTAGCAATGGAGTTATATACTCTCCAGTAAATCCAAAGAATGTCTGGAGGTTGTAAAGACCTCACCAGACCTAGTCCCATAATTTACATTTTAAGATAACAGAATTAGCCAGAAGGTTTAATCCAGAGACTGTCCTCAGGCAAAATACATTATTGTTATATAATCCTAAGGAATGTAGAGAAGGAAAAAAAGTTTGTCCTTTCTTCCTCCTTAAGAATTCCAGACCCCTCTCTCCTTGGGGACCCCTAGACTTCTTATCAACCTCCCTAGGAAATGATTCTCTCACATGACAAATGCATATAATATGCCATGTATGACATCATAGTCAATGGTGAAAAGCTGGAAGTTTTTCCTCTAAGATCGAGACAAGGAGGCCCACTTTTGCCACTGTTATTTAACATAGTATTGGATATTCCAGCCAGAGCAACTAAATAAGAAAAAGAAATAGATGGTACTCACATCTGGATAATTCCATGGACAGAGGAGCCTGGTGGGCTACAGTCTGTGGGGTCACACAGAGTCAGACACAATGATTCGATTAACACTTTCACTTTTCACATATCAGAAAAGATTGTATAACTGTCACTATTTGCAAATGATATGAAATTGCATATGGAAAATCCTAAAAATTCCATACACAAAAAAAACTGTAGAATAAATGCATTCAGTATAGCTTTGGGTTACAAAATCACTATACAAAAATCTAATGTGTTTCTATACACTAACCTTATGCAGTTTCCATAAATGTTATGGCCAAATTCAAATAATACATTTCTTCGGGTCATTTTCAGTAATCAAATGTCCAACTGACGTTATTAATTTAAACCAATTCCTCTCCTCTAGCTTTGGTGTGATTTGACCTTGAAGGCTCATTCTTAGAAACTGCGCTGGTTTTCTGCATCTGCTTTCACTCCCTAGGCTGCCCCTAGCTCCCCGAGTGCTGAACAGGAACTGGGAAGAGCAGAAAGGAACAGTTGGCAAAGACACTCTATGTGGTTCCTGTACCATGTCCTCTTCCTTCATGTATGGGCAAACTACACTTCCCAGCTTCCTCTGCAGTCAGTTTGGCTAATAAAAGTCACTTCCAGACCAAGTCAGGAGCCTGTGTACCTGGCCCACTCATCGTAAGGTCCCTGTTGCAACAGCCTTTGAGACCACGTGTACTAGATGCTATAGCAACAAGGCACCTAAACCTCCTCCATCTCTATACAAGCACAGAAAGAGCTTTCACTGTGTTAAGCTGATGGGGCTTTCAGTTAATTGATGACTGCGGCATAATCAGTTCTACTATGACTTATACAAACAGTAGGTAGCTGCAGTTGTTGCAACCATGCATTGTCCTCTGGTGTGGCAATTTCCAGACACTGATTCTTTCTCACCCAGGGGCACTTTCACAAGATCCTCAGAGATAGCCCCACCCCCCAAGATGCAGGCAATGCCCCTCCTCTACCTGGCTGCTTTTGACTCCTCAGCCCCTGACTTTCCCCTTGGTCCCTTCAGCCCTCCAGACAGCCCTCTTGCACAGGGTTTTTAAAGGACTAGGCTGGTCATACCTGGTTCAAGGGTGCCACATATATGATGCTCCTAATACAAGCCCATCTCCCCCTCTTCCTGCTTCTCTAGCCAGTTATCAGAACCACCTGAGTTTAGATATTTTTTAAGCCATACATCAAATCCCTTCTTCTGTGACCTGCAAACTACAGGAGACACATCAAACTTTCTGGGTGATTCCCTCGAAGCCCCCCTGACACACACACTTGGCTTAAAATAAGGAGAAACAACTTCCTGTTCTGTAGCAAACACAGGAAATGGTACAGTTTTGTCCTGCTTTTCTCTTCTGAGAGATTCCTCTGCCAGGGTCTTGAGCCTACACTGTTTCTACTGGAAATGGATGACCAACAGTGCTAACCAATCTCAGTCTGTCTCCTTGATCTTGAATTTGGACCTACTTTAGCGGGTAATTAACTTAGTGAAAGTGAAAGTCGCTCATTAGTGTCTCTTTGTGACCCCATGGACTATACAATCCATGGAATTCTCCAGGCCAGAATACTGGAGTGGGTAGCTTTTCCCTTCCCTAGGGGATCTTCCCAACCCAGGGATTGAACCCAGGTCTCCCTCTAGAGATACTTACAAATCACAACTGAACCTGAGAGGAAAAATAGCCTTACATCCAATTACATCAGTAAAACCATCACTGGGTTTTTTTTACTTCAATTATCCAAAATCATCTGAGAGTTACTTTACTAAAGCAGCAAAAATGCTAGGAACACTGAGGCCTGCTGTCACCACTGCATCCCTCCCTAAGAATCTCTCTGTGCCCCAGAGAAGCCAGTAACAACTGACCCTTCCCTGGTCCCCACTCCATAGAAATCCATATCCCTCTCTCTGGGGTAAAGATTTCTCCTAGTAGGCAAATACCACTCCTAAACTCAGGTTTTGAATAAATCAGAGTTGCACGTAACAGAATACTGATGAAGACTCGGCCTTTCTTGACTTTTGACTTCAAAAAGCCACAGTGTTGATTTGGTTTCCTTCTTCCAAGCTCCTGTTATCTTCCTGAATAACTTTAGGTCAGTTCTTTATCAATCATTCAAGAAGTGAATTCAATTATTTCTGAATGAAATGTATTTTCTTTTCCAAATGTATTTCCCTTCTCAACCTCATTCAGAAATTAGAAGCTGGACGGCTCCCATTTTGATGGCAAACTGCCTGGTTCCGTCAGTCTTGGCAAAAAGCAAGAACAAATAATTCTGACCTGAAGCTAATGGCTCCAGGCTTCATAGGACATTACAAATATAAGGAAGCTGAAATCCTTGCCTAATGAAGTGTTGGGAGGTGATAGAATAAATTATTTCAAATTTATGTACTTGTTTTTTCAGACACATGCATATATCCACTAATTTTCATTATGAAATTACGTTCATAAATATAGTTCAGCTTCTAGATCTGTATTACAGAAATGCTGGCTCAAATATACTGAGATACATGTACAAGATACTTCTATCCTGAGATACTCATTCAGTTTGCTTGGAACGCTCTTGGGTCAAATACTCACACGGCTTGCTCCCTGACTTGACGCAGTTCTCTGTTCAATGGTACTTTGCTGACAGAACTTTCCCGAACCCCTTACCTAAAACAGATCCATCACTCCCCATTCTCTGCCACTGTTTTCAATGAACCCCACTGGTCTACCAGAACACTGAGCCGGCCAGGGAAGTCATTTGCCCTGGGTCTACACGCATGTGTGAACGTCCGCAACAGGAAAGTTCTGGGAGCCTCTTTGCCTCATGATAGTCAAGAGATGTTTCCAGGTGCTGTTTTTGAAACACAAATGGATAATTTTGCTGACAGATTCAACTTTTTAACGTTCTAAAAATAGACTTAAAGTCACAGAAGTTACAAAGAAAGCACACCTTTATATACCTGACTTAGCCACTAGAAGTCAATGTCAATGCCTTTACACTTATGTAACATTTCACAATTTAGCAAAACATTTTTACACAAATTATTTGCCTTTATCCTCGCCCAAATCCTCTGATGCCAAGCAGACAATATCCTCATTTTACAAATAAGTAAAAGAAAGCTGAGACTAATTATGTGCGTTGCTTACATTCACCCAGCTAAAATAGTACATTCAGTAAAAGAATCCTGGAAACCTGATTTTTAATCCCTGACAAGTAATTAATGTATACCTCCTCACTACATTTTTTTAAGTGAAAACTTACAGAATTTTGCTTAATAAGGAAAACACTAAGGTAATACATTTATTTGTAGGTAGTCAAATGTTTAATGAAATAATGAATGAATAAGCAAAAAAATATTTTCAAGGAATAGCAACTCTTGTTTTCAAATACACGACAACTGAAACTAAAGCAGCAAAAGAGATCTTTAGGAAATCTCACAATAAACAGACAAGTGGTCCTTTATGATCTATCTGTACTTACAAATTATGTATATATTAGGTTAGCCAAAAAGTTTGTTCTATTTTAAGTAAAAATGAAAGATGATTTTCATATTCACCAAGGACTTTATTGAACAGTGAATCTACTAACCAAAGGAACATTTTGGCCAACTCAATATAAGACCTCCTTGTAAATAACTGTTTGTCAACCATGAATGGATGTACTTAGGCAAACTGATATGTAAAAAGTAATTCAGCCAAATCCTATGGGAGTAATAAAACAATTAGAATCAGGGCAGCCGGAAGCTAAAGTTTTGCATCTTAGGAGTGCTTCCTCCTCAGCTTTCCTGTCTCTAAATTATTAGTATCTTTTCCCAAGTTTAACCTTTACTTTTCTTGTTCAGTTCAGTTCAGTTCAGTCGCTCAGTTGTGTCTGACTCTTTGCGACCCCATAAATCGCAGCACGCCAGGCCTCCCTGTCCATCACCATCTCCCGGAGTTCACTCAGACTCACGTCCATCGAGTCCGTGATGCCATCCAGCCATCTCATCTTCTGTTGTCCCCTTCTCCTCCTGCCCCCAATCCCTCCCAGCATCAAAGTCTTTTCCAGTGAGTCAAGTCTTCACATGAGGTGGCCAAAAGTGCTGGAGTTTCAGCTTTAGCATCATTCCTTCCAAAGAAATCCCAGGGCTGATCTCCTTCAGAACGTACTAGTTGGATCTCCTTGCAGTCCAAGGGACTCTCAAGACTCTTCTCCAACTCCACAGTTCAAAAGCATCAGTTCTTCGGTGCTCAGCCTTCTTCACAGACCAACTCTCACATCCATACATGACCACTGGAAAAACCAGAGCCTTAAGGAAGAGAGAAGATGGCAGAGGAATAGGACGAGGAGATTATTTTCTCCCTCACAAATTCCTCAAAAAAACATTTCAACGCCGAGCAANAAAAACATTTCAACGCTGAGCAAACTCCACAAAACAACTTCTGAATGCTGGCAGAAGACATCAAGCACCCAGAAAAACAGATCATTGCCTTCAAGAACAGGTAGGGAAAGAAATAAAGGACGAAAAAGGAGACAAAGGAGGTGGGGAGGGAGCTCCGTCCCGGGTAGGGAA
>SJYQ01002424.1:9655-38639 GCA_006410935.1 Redunca redunca
AACACATGAAAAGATGCTCAACATCACTCATTATCAGAGAAATGCAAATCAAAACCACAATGAGGTACCATTTCACGCCAGTCAGAATGGCTGTGATCCAAAAGTCTACAAGCAATAAATGCTGGAGAGGGTGTGGAGAAAAGAGAAGCCTCTTACACTGTTGGTGGGAATGCAAACTAGTACAGCCACTATGGAGAACAGTGTGGAAATTCCTTTAAAAACTGGAAATAGAACTGCCTTATGACTCAGCAATCCCACTGCTGGGCATACTCACCGAGGAAACCAGAATTGAAAGAGACACATGTACCCCAATGTTCATTGCAGCACTGTTGATAATAGCCAGGTCATGGAAGCAACCTAGATGTCCATCAGCAGATGAATGGATAAGAAAGCTGTGGTACATATACACAATGGAGTATTACTCAGCCATTAGTAAGAATACACTTGTGTCAGTTCTAATAAAGTGGATGAAATTGGAGCCTATTATACAGAGTGAAGTAAGCCAGAAAGAAAAACACCAATACAGTATACTAATGCATATATATGGAATTTAGAAAGATGGTAATGATAACCCCATATGCGAGACAGCAAAAGAGACGCAGATGTATAGAACAGTCTTTTGGACTCTGTGGGAGAGGGAGAGGGTGGGATGATTTGGGAGAATGGCATTGAAACATGTATAATATCATATAAGAAACGAATCTCCAGTCCAGGTTTGATGCAGGATATAGGATGCTTGGGGCTGGTGCACTGGGATGACCCAGACGGATGGTATGGGGAGGGAGGTGGGAGGGGGGTTCAGGATGCAGAACACGTGTACACCGTGGCAGATTCATGTTGATGTATGGCAAAACCAATACAATATCGTAAAGTAGTTAGCCTCCAATTAAAATAAATAAATTTAAATTTAAAAAATAATAAAATAAAATATAATTAGTATCAGACTTAAAGCACAGGGACTTCTCTGGTGGTCCACTGGCTAAGACTCTGAGCTCCCTATACAGGTGGCCTGGGTTCAATCCCTGGTCAGGGAACTAGATCCCACATGTCATAACTAAGAGTTAGCATGCTGAGGCTAAAGATCCTGATTACCGCAACTAAGACCTGGTGCTGCTGCTGCTAAGCTGCTTCAGTCATGTCTGACTCTGTGTGACCCCACAGATGGCAGCCTACCAGGCTCCCCTGTCCCTGGGCTTCTCCAGGCAAGAACACTGGAGTGGGTTGCCATTTCCTTCTCCAATGCCTGAAAGTGAAAACTGAAAGTGAAGTCACTCAGTTGTGTCCGACTCTTAGCGACCCCATGGACTGCAGCCCACCAAGCTCCTCCATCCATGGGATTTTCCAGGCAAGAGCGCTGGAGTGGGGTGCCATTGCCTTCTCTGAAGACCTGGTACAGTCAAACAAATAAACTAATTAATTAATTTTTTTAAATACACCACTCAATTTTTTTTAAAAGAATTAGAGCACAAAAGTGGATTTCTCAGCTCAGATTTTTCTCCCCTCCAGAATTATAGCACTCTGTGGAGCACTGCCAAGGATGTCTCACATATGCATGTGAATGGTCTCTTCCATTACCCTTTAGAATTTCCCAGTTTGCTCCTCTCTCCTCTGGGTCCCTGCCATGCTCCCCACAGATTCGGGGCACAGCAGTCCTGTATGCTCAGTGGAGCTGTACTGGAGGTTTTGACTGAAAGTACCTTTGCCCTGTAACCTGGGCACAAACCTCCATGGGAAAAGAATAGAGGACAATCCCAATTATAGATCCGTAGGTTTTTCCAGTCTCTCTCACTTGAAACTTCTCAAAAGATGTTGTTTTCCGTGTGTGTGTGTGCGCGTGCGCGCACGTGCACACTCAGTTGTTTCCGACTCTGCGACCCCATGGACTATAGCCCACCAGGCTCCTCTGTCCATGGGATTTTCCAGGCAAGAATACTGGAGTGGGTTGTCATTTCTACTTCAGTGGATGGTCCCGACCCAGGGGTCGAAACTGTGCCTTTTGTGTCTCTTGCGTTGGCAGGCAAATACTTGACAACTAGCACCACCTGATATATAGTTAATGTTCAGCTTTCCACTGGATGGTAGTCTCTGTGCAAGTGATCTAGAAAAGACAGCAGCAGTGAGTGGTGGCTTAAAGTGAGATCTTAGTTTCCTGCTCAGAACTTGAATTTGGGTAGCCTGGATGAAAACCAGGAATCCTAGCCATGAGACCAGCAAAGGCTAGAGGCTAGAAGAAAATTTTCCCCGGCTCTTGCCCCCACAGAAAAACACATTTCTCTAGGAGGTAAAAACTGTAAATGTAGGTTAATGTATTATTAGAGACACAGAACAACAAGTGGGAGAGCACACAGAGAAACTGTTTCATTAGGACAAATCAAGGCAGAGATGCATACCAGAACAGAAAGGGTGTGGGTATCCTCCCTAACAAGGAAGAGCATGGTAAAGAGGCAGTTAAATCTTTCATATAGGGCAGTTCTTCTGGGTCTTTGCTTACCTTTGACCAATTGTCTGATTTCTTTACCATATCTAACCTGCCCTAGGACCCTCCCCAACATGCATGCATAACTTTTTCCAAGATGGATTCCAGACCAGATGCTTATGGGGCAGCCTTGGGGTGATGCCCTTCTTTTTGACCTCCAAGGAGCCTTTCTGCACATGTGCAATGTCTCCCTTGCCCCAAGGGTGGGAACATGACCTCTTGATCTTTCACTAAAGCAGGGTTTAGCCCCTCTCTGCTCCTGCCATGACTGTTATCTCAAAGAGCTGTCAGGAGACAAAGTTTGGCTATTGACCTTGTTTTCATTGTTACTTCTGTTTTGAAGTTCAAACCAGAGGCTAGTTGTAAATATCTAGACTGGAGCCCATCTATCTCCTGCCTCAGGGGTAGATCTAGCTCTCCTTGGCCCACCATTGTTAGTCAGCACCAGTCACATTGTAGATGTTCAACCAGTGCTCCCTCAGTGAATAAATAAATACCTGAATTTGTTAAATAAGTAATAACTTCCCACTTTAGGAAAATCCCAACCACTCTAAGCCTCAGTATCTTTATCTGTATAATGGAGATTGGTTGTCAAGAAGTTAACCTCTGTCCATGAAAAGTGCCTAGCATAGCACTTTGTACCAAGCAGACTTTCAAAAATGTTTGTTTCCTTCATATGTGATGTGGGTAAAGTGGCATACAGGCCCATTAAATGCTGAGTGAGAACTAAATAAGCATTTTTCTCTTAGTTGGTACAGCAAAATGGCTTCTCCTCTCTGATTCCTTTGCAGGCCATTACTCTATTCCAAGACAACTTTAGCTCTGCCCCTTCTGTGTTACCCTAGCACTTTATGGTACCTTGCCTCTGCTAGAACACTTACCATACTCACTATACTCAGTTCTATATAACTGTGACCTTCTTGAGGGCAGGACCTTGTTCTTCACACCTCTCTAGGCTCCACAGTTCAGTAATTATCTGAATGAATGAATGGTCTCAGGCCTCTTCTCTGTTCCCCAGCTTTTTATGTTGAGAAATATGCTTACTTATTTTGAACATGGGTTTTGAAATCTGAAAATCCAGAACTTGAACCCAGGGTCAACTAATTACTATTTAGGTGACTTTAGGCAATTTCTTATCTGCTCCACATCTCCACTCGCTTGTATGTAATGTGAGGTTAATAATATCTAACTTTCAGAGAGGTTTGTGGAATTCATTTAGATAATATATGATAAGTGGTTAAAAAAATATTGGTCATTTATTAAATGCTTCATCAGTTGGAACTTACTTTTACTTGGCATACTAATGTATACTTAGCTGTGAATGGTAAATGAGTTCTCAATTTGCTCTCATTCCTAGGGTATCTATAAAGCTCACCTTGGGTCTCATAAATTAAATACATTTACCTTAGTCTTTACAAATAAATCAGAAATACTGAAATTATAGGTACTTAGAGTATTTTGGAGCTCAGTGACCTTGGAGAAACATCACCCATGAATGTCATCAACATTCCTTGAGGCTGCCAGTAGCATTAATATACCCACCAACAAATATTTCCAGAGTCCCTACCACACCAGTATAGGTGGAGCTGAGAGGAGGGGACAGATGGACACCAAGCTGAGGGCAGAATGATTTACACCTTCAAGAAGGCTTAAGGGAAAATAAAAGACCAACACAGATAGTCATTTCACAATTCAGAAATACTCTGCACTCCCTGCTCTGAGCTCCCATAGTGCCAGGACATATATCAAATACATCGTAAGTTTTTGAATGATGTTCACACTATATTCATCAACATTTATCTAGTACTTACCATGTACCAAGCACTGTTTAGAGCACTTCACAAGTTTTAACCCTTTAATCTTCTCACCAACCTTCTGAGGTCAATTTTAGGATTTAATGTCATTGTATAAATGGGGACACGGTGGCCCAGAGAGATCAAGAGGTTCCCAAAGACCTCACAGCTAGTAGATGGCACAGCAGGGATTCCGCACCATCTTCATCCTGCCTCTGCCCAGCAACAGCCACTTGTGATCAACGCCAAAGCCAACAGTGATGAAGATGACAAACTCCTCATAGACAGATGAACCATAATGGAGACTTCAATATCCAAAGCATTGAAAAGATACCTATGCTTCCATTCCCAGATGTCACTAAAAAATAAAAATTATAGGAACTTCCCTGGCACTCCAGCAGTTAAGATGCTATGTTTCCAATGCAGGGTTTGATCCCTGATCAAGGAACTAAGATCCCACATGATGTGTAGTACAGCCCCCCACCCCCCAAAAAAATAAGTCAGAAAATTTTCATATATATTGAAATTAAAATAGTTTTACTTTAGATATTATGGTTGTAAAATTCTGGAGGAGTTATTCAAGCTGAAACTTTTGCAGTGTTTTTTCTGAGACCCTACTTGGCTGGTGACCTAAATACATGTTTGGTGCCTCCCAGCTCAGAGCACAGGATCCAGGACTGATGCTTCTACTTTAGTGTCCAGGAGAGGGCATGTTCCCCCTCCACAGAGGTTTGTTGAATGAATGCTTAACTGTGTGTTTCCCAATCTCATTGGGTTGCTAGATAAAATGCAAGATTCCTAGTTAAACTTGAATTTCAGATAAACGACAACTTTTTCGTACAAGTATGTCCTATGTAATATTTAAATGACATCCTGTGTTTTTGTTAGCTAAATCTGGCAACTCTGCCCTATAGGTTAGGAATTCACAGAAAGGAAACTGAGTGTGGCTTGGAGCCAAAGAAGGGACTAACCTGGAAGAGAGAGCAGCTGAGCAGACTCAGGAGGGAAACATAAATATCCATGGCACCCCCTGGAGTTCTACAACCCCGTGACCCTGAGAGACGGAGAGCATTCCCAGGTGGTACTAGTGGCAAAGATTCCTCTTGCCAATGCAAGATTCACAAGAGACATGGGTTAGATCCCTGGGTCGGGAAGATCCCCTGGAAAAGGGAATGGTAGCCCACTCCAGTATTCTTGCCTGGAAAAATCTCATGGACAGAGGAGCATGGTGGGCCACAGTCCATGGGATTGCAAAGAGTCAGACAAGACTGAGTGAATGCAAATGCACACACAAACACACACACACTTGTTGAGTTCCTGACATGAGGCTGATAGTGATGTTCAGTACTGTCTGGAGAATCCTTCTTCAAAAACATTCACTGCAAGGGTTTCAGTTCAGTTGCTCAGTTGTGTCTTACTCTTTGTGGTCCATGGACTGCAGCACGCCAGGCCTCCCTGTCCATCACCAATTCCCGGGGCTTGTAAAACTCATATCCATTGAGTCGGTGATGTCATTCAACCATCTCATCCTCTATTGTCCCCTTCTCCTCCTCTCTTCAATCTTTCCCAGCATCAGGGTCTTTTCCAATGAGTCAGCTGTTTGCATCAGGTGGCCAAAGTATTGGAGTTTCAGCTTGAACACCAATCCTTCCAATGAATATTCAGGACTGATTTCCTTTAGGATAGACTGGGTGAATCTCCTTGCATGCTAAGGGACTCTCCAGAGTCTTCTCCAACACCACAGTTCAAAAGCATCAATTCTTCGGTGCTCAGCTTTCTTTATAGTCCAGCTCTCACATCCATACATGACCACTGGAAAAACCATAGCCTTGACTAGATGGACCTTTGCTGGCAAAGTAATGTCTCTGCTTTTTAATATGCTGTCTAGCTTAGTCATAGCTTTTCTTCCAAGGAGCAAGCATCTTTTGATTTCATGGCTGCAGTCACCATCTGCAGTGATTTGGGAGCTCAAAAATAAAGTATGTCACTGTTTCCATTGTTTCCCCATCTATTTGCCATAAAGTGATGGGACCAGGTTCCATGATCTTAGTTTTCTGAATGTTGAGTTTTGAGCCAACTTTTTCACTCTCCTCTTTCACTTTCATCAAGAGGCCTTTTAGTTCTTCTTCACTTTCTGTCATAAGGGTAGTGTCATCTGCATATCTGAGGTTATTGATATTTCTCCCAGCAATCTTGATTCCAGTTTGTGCTTCATCCAGCCCAGCACTTCTCATGATGTACCCTGCATATAAGTTAAATAAGCATGGTGACAATATACAGCCTTGATGTACTCCTTTCCCTAGTCGGAACCAGTTTTTTGTTCCCTGTCCAGTTCTCTTGTTTCTTGAACTGCATACAGATTCCTCAGCAGGCAGGTGAGGTGGTCTAGTATTCCCATCTCTTTCAGAATTTTCCAGAGTTTGTTGTGGTCCACACAGTCAAAGGCTTTGGCATAGTCAATAAAGCAGAAATAGATGTTTTTCTGGAACTCTCTTGCTTTTTCTATGATCCAAAGGATGTTGGCAATTTGATCTCTGGTTCCTCTGCCTTTTCTAAAACCAGTTTGAACATCTGGAAGTTCATGGTTCACATACTGTTGAAGCCTGGCTTGGAGAATTTTGAGCATTACTTTGCTAGCATGTGAGATGAGTGCAATCATGCAGCAGTTTGAATATTCTTTGACATTGTCTTTCTTTGGGATTGGAATGAAAACTGACCTTTTCCAGTCCTGTGGCCATTGCTGAGTTTTCCAAATTTGCTGGCATATTGAGTGAAGCACTTTCACAGCATCATCTTTTAGGATTTGAAATAACTCAACTGGAATTCCGTCACCTTCACTAACTTCATTAATAGTGATGCTTTTTAAGGCCCACTTGACTTCACATTCCAGGATGTCTGGCTCTAGGTCAGTGATCACACCATCATGATTATCTGGGTCATGAAGATCTTTTTTGTATAGTTCTCTTGTGTAGTCTTGCCACCTCTTCTTAATATCTTCTGCTTCTGTTAGGTTCATACCATTTCTGTCCTTAATTGTGCCCATCTTTGCATGAAATATTCCCTTGGTATCTTTAATGTTCTTGAAGAGATCTCTAGTCTTTTCCATTCTATTATTTTCCTCTGTTTCTTGGCTCTGATCACTGAGGAAAGCTTTCTTATCTTTCCTTGCTATTCTTTGGAACTCTGCATTCAAATGGGTATGTTTCCTTTTCTCCTTTGCCTTTTGTGTCTTTTCTTTTCTCAGCTAAAATCTGATTTACCCAGTTAAACACTGTCCTGGCTCAGTCTTCCTGGACCATTTTTTAATTCATGAGCACTTCCCTAAAAGGGACTCTTGATGTTGCCCCCAGGAATGTCTCATGCCCCTCACCTTCCTAGATAGCCACTTTCCCTTTTCCTCTCTCCTCACACCTCTTACATCTCCTCCCCATCCTCATGCACAGGAGAGAACCCAACATCTCATTCCACGAAGAAAATAGAAGCCACAGAGAAGAACTCATACGCCACCCACCCCAGGCCCCCACCTTCTGCCCTCCTGTTACAAGAATTAGCTGCTGCTGCTCCTTTCAACCTGATCACTGCATCCCACATTCTCTCACCTGCTGGACATTGCTCCAGAGGTTGTCACTGTCTCCTGAAACATCACTTTTCCTCTCTACTAGATCATTCCTACAAATGTGATGCTTTTTTCCCATTTGGAAATACTCCTCTCTTGGCTCCACCTCCTCCACCAGGTACAGCCTCATTTCTCTGCCTCACTTTTGCAGTAAAATCCCATGGAAGAGGTGTCTAATACTGTCTCCCTTTTATTCTTCTTGTCTTCTTTTGAGCCAACTCTATCAGACATTGGTCCCACCACTCCATCACACCTGCTGTGGTCCCAATGACCTCGTCTCCATTGACCTCTCAGCAGTGTCAGACAGAGGTGGTCATTCCGTCCTCTTTGAAACACCTTTTATTACTTGGCTTCCAGGGTAGTATGCACTCCTTGACTTTTCTATCTCATTGGCTACTTTCTCTTCATCTCTTGTTAGACCTTTTAACTCCCAACCCACAAAACGCAGAGCCCCTCATGCAAGGCTCAGCTCTCAGGCCTCATTTCTTCTCTCTCTGTGCTCACCCACTTGATGACCTCAACCTCTCTTACGGCTTTAAATGACAGCCTCCCAACTCTCCCTTGAACTTGTGAAACGACCTGCCTGTATAAGATCTCCGTTAGGATGATTGCCGGGCATAACAAACTTAACAAGTCTTTGCTCCCCCAAACCTGTTCTTCCCATGCTCTTTCCCATCTCAGTCAGTGGCAAATCCAGTCTGCCAAAATCCCTGGAGTCATCATTCAGCTGTTTCTTCCCTCATTCCCCCACCAGATCATCAGCAAACCTGTCCATTCTGCCTTTGAGAATCCAACCACCTCTCCCTCTTCCACCTGTAAGCTACCAGCATCTCCTCCCTGGATTATTGCAATAAGTTCCTACTTGACCTTGTTTCCACTCTTGTCCCTCTATTGTCAGATTTCCACACTACAGCCAAAGGGATCCTCTTAAATGTAAATCTTGCATGGGACAAGACTCTATCAGGCCTGCAGGGACCTCTGCAACATCATTCATCCCTATGCTCTTCTTGGAGCTCTAGCCACCTGGCCTTTCTAAAGTTTCCTGAACACTCCTAGCACACATCCTCCAGGGAACCTTTGTCCTGGTTGCTCCCTCTGCCTAGAATGCTGTCCCCTCCCCACCCCACACCCCATCACCCAGATAGCCACATGACTCACTCCTTCAGTTCATCAGTTCTTGCTCAAATATCCCTTAATAGAGAGGCCCAGACCACCCTATTTAAAATAATACATACTCACATACACACATACAATAACATGTGTTCTCTCATCTTACTGTTACATTTTTTTCCCCATAACATCCAGAATATTACATACACGTACTTATTTATTCACTGTCTGCTCATCCTTATCAGAATGTAAGCTCTGTGAAATCAGGTGCTTTGCTTGTTTTGTTTACAGCTGTTTGCTTTACAGAGCCCAGGACACTGTTTAAATCGCAAATAGTGAAGTCACTCAGTTGTGTCCAACTCTTTGTGACCCCCTAGGCTGTAGCCTACCAGGTTCCTCTGTCCATGGGATTTTCCAGGCAATAGTACTAGAGTGGATTGCCATTTCCTTCTCCAGGGGATCTTCCCAACCCAGGGCTCGAACCCAGGTCTCCTGCATTGTAGACAGACGCTTTACCGTCTGAGCCAGCAGGGAAATCCTTTTAAATCACAGAACTGCTCAAGAAATATGTATTGATTGAATAATATGTTCTGATATGTGTTAATTTTCTGTGTGTGATGGTGGCGATAGCCAAAGGCAACCAAGAAGCTTAAGTGTCTAGCAGCACCCCAGATCAGACAGGGATCCCCCTCAACAGCTTTAGAAAAAATTTAGAACATCTCCACTCACACTTTTAGTTCTCAATTTTATGTCATTTCTTTTCTGACACTCTTCTCCCCTTAATAAAATTAAGTCCTCTTGCTAGCAGCTCCCATAGCATCCTATGCTTCTCATTTCAAGGTATTTGTCACAGTATATTGTAATTGTGTCTTAATTGTCTTCTTGTAAGGTTGTCTATTTTCTGAAAATGCTATGTGATCCTCAATAAGCACTTGCTGAGTGAGTATAGGAATGAAGTAGAATGAGCATTGTGTGATCATGACATTGTAGCTAAAAGAACTAAGCTGAGCATGAAGGAAGAGGAGGGATTAAAAGGAGCAGGGACAGAATGATAAGCTTGAAATATTCACAATAAGAAAGGAGGATAGGGGCTTTCCTGGTGGTCCAGTGGCTAAGACTTCGCCATCCAATACAGGGGGTGCAAGTTCGATCCCTGGTTGAGGAATGAAGATCCCACATTCCTCGTGGCCAAAAAACCAAAGCATAAACAGAAGCAATATTGTATCAGATTCAATAAAGACTTTAAAAATGGTCCACATCAAAAAAAAATCTTTTAAAAAGAAAAAAGAAAGGAGGATGGGAAGGAGGAAGAGGAAAGGGTGGAAGGAAGGAAAGCTTATTTAATCTCCCTGCCAAATGTCATCACACTAATTTGGGCCCCAGCAGTGTCTACACACTTAAACTAGCTAGCATAATCTGATCAAATGATCTTCATGCTATCTAGCTATAGTGCCTTCAGCTCTTCATCTGCTATTTTGGTAAGGTGCTCCCACAGGCATTTTCTTCCTCTAGGCAGGGTGCTCCAAAGAGGAATGGAAATGACTTCTATATCAGAAGGAACATGGAAAGGCAAAGAAGGGCAGAGCAAGAGACTCCTGCAAATTTTGTGGTTCTGCTGGCCACCTGCAAGCCTCTTCTGGTATTCATCACTTCTAACCAACCTTCTCTCTTGCAAACTACACCCTCACACTGAGAAATACAGCCTGTCTCATCTCACAAAAGCCTTCCTGTGAACAAGGCCCAGCACAGACCTACCTTCTCTAGGGACCTTCACAACTAATCTAGTCAATCCATATTCTTCCTTTTTCTGATCTTGTCAGCATGTATTTTGAAATATGCTCTATGAGTCATTTCTTAGTATATTCTATTGGTATGCACACTGTTGTTGCTCCATCTCTCAGTTACATCCAACTCTTTGCGATCCCATGGACTGTAGCCCACCAGGATCCTCTGTCCATGGAATTCTCCTGGCAAAAACACTGGAGTGGCTTGCCATTTTCTTCTCCAGGGGATCTTCTCCACCTAGGGATCGAACTGGGTCTCCTGCATTGCAAGCAGATTCTTTACCATCTGAGCCACCAAGGAAGCCCTACTATGCACATCAGTTCAGTTCAGTCGCTCAGTCGTGTCCCACTCTTTGCGACCCCATGAATCGCAGCACGCCAGGCCTCCCTGTCCATCACCAACTCCCGGTTCACTCAGATTCACACCCATCGAGTCCGTGATGCCATCCAGCCATCTCATCCTCTGTCATCCCCTTCTCCTCCTGCCCCTAATCCCTCCCAGCATCACAGTCTTTTCCAATGAGTCAACTCTTTTCATGAGGTGGCCAAAGAACTGGAGTTTCAGCTTTAGCATCATTCCTTCCAAAGAAATCCCAGGGTTGATCTCCTTCAGAACGGACTGGTTGGATCTCCTTGCAGTCCAAGGGACTCTCAAGAGTCTTCTCCAACACCACAGTTCAAACGCATCAATTCTTCGGTGCTCAGCCTTCTTCACAGTCCAACTCTCACATCCATACATGACCACTGGAAAAACCATAGCCTTGACTAGACGGGCCTTAGTCGGCAAAGTAATGTCTCTGCTTTTGAATATGCTATCTAGGTTGGTCATAACTTTTCTTCCAAGGAGTAAGCACATAGTAAGTGCTAAACAAATGATAGCAATTAGCATCAATATCACATAATCATAATTAAAATGGCTTTTCTCCCCCAACTAAATGGTAGGCTCTTTGAGAGTAGAGATTACTTTATATTTTTATTTTAAAACCCCAGAGAACATGCCCAAGGGCTGAACAAAACTAAGTACCCAGAAAATACTTCTTTAAATCTGTCTCCTTTAAAGTTATTGTAGAATAAAACCAAGGAGCCATAGAAATGCTTTCTGTGTTATAAAAGAAGGAAGTGATCTCAAAGATGTTTTTAAAATGCTGTCTGTTGCCCTGGCCCTATCTGAGGACTGCATGGTTCATTCCAGGGGAGACGCCATAATGGATGAAAGGTACATTTCTGCTGAGTTAGGGGTTATCATGTTCCCCACATCCAGGCACCAGATTGATGGGATATGCCTCTATGATTTATAATACACTAATCTCACTGGAGAGTGAAGCACAATTAATCTTAGAATCTTGCAGCTTGCACTTAACAACTTTAGAACCTTCCCTGTGCACTTGGCCTGCATAGCAAACATCTGCCCCTCCCCCAAACCTGGGACAATAGGGAGATGAGAATACAAAGACACTTTTCTCTGTAAGGCAATTTCCATGATGTTTCCAAAGAAAAGAGACTATATCGTGGTGGCATTTTATATTAGAGTTACAATATTCAATTACATCATGAAGCATGTACAAAATCAAGACCACAAAATCATCCAGTGTGTCAGAAATGTAACTATTCATCTTCCTTTCCTTTCTGCTTTATGTCCTGGCCAAACATAACTTTGGTCCTAGCAGTGGCCACACACGTAAGCTACCTGGCATAATCTGGTCAAATGACCTTCTCCAGGTAGCCTACATTGCCTACACAGCTGCAGTGCATTCTTCACTTTCCTACCTGCCATTCTGATGAACTGTCGCCATGGGAATTCTCTTCTTCCAAAGAGGAGTGAGGCAGCTGAGATCCAAGAACAGATTTCCAAGCAACAGATACAAAGCAGATATGACCAAGTCTGTGCACTTTCCTCATGGGAGAGTCCCTCATGTCATGCCCAACATGTATTTACTTTTACCATATATTAATATATAATTCCTCCCTGGTGGCTCAGTGGCAATCAACCTGCCTCCCAATGCAGGAGACATAAGTTCGATCCCTGGGTAGAGAAAATCTCCTGGAGAAGGAAATAGGAATCCATTCCAGTATTCTTGTCTGGAAAATCTCATGCACAGAGGAGCCTGGCAGGCTTAGTCCATGGGACACAAAGAGTTGGACACAACTTAGGGACTAAACAACAACAAAATTCCAGCAATCCTTCTTGTCTGAATGCTGAAAGTGTTAGTCACGCAGTCATGTCTGATTATTTGTGACCCCAGTAGTCCACTAGGCTCCTCTGTCTGTGTAATTCTCCAGGCAAGAATACTGGAGTAGGTAGCCAGTCCCTTCTCCAGGGTATCTTCTTGACCCAGGGATCAAACCTGAGTCTCCCATATTGCAGGTGAATTCTTTACCATCTGAGCCACCAGGAAAACCTGTCTGAATGCTGAGCCTTTATCAAATCCAAAGGAGGACAATGACAGGCAAACACAAAGCCTTAAGAAAAGGCACCCATAGAATATCTACTCACCAGAAAAAAGGGAAAAAACTATGTATGACAAAAGCTCCAAACATACATTTTGAAGCCTCTTCTTGTATATGTCAATACCTCCCACTCCTTCAATGAAATAACTTTTTAGTTATTAGTTATTTAGTATAATATAGTCATAATAACCCCTAGTATCCAATCATATTCATAGAGTAGGTTCTTTAAGCCCCAAGAAAGCAAAAAATATGTTAGTACTGGAATGATTTCCTTCCAAAATGGCTCCAGTGGAAAATTTTAGTGCTTAGTTTTAACTCAGATTTAGCTAAAACACATATTCTTTAACTTTCTGGATAGCCAGAGATATAAGGCTTTTTAAAAACCTGTAATCTCCTTTATTATTAAGTTGGGGCAGAGGTAGGGACTCTTTCAAGAACCCAAAGACCTCAGTGCTCCAGTGTTTCAAACAAGAAGAACCCATGATGGGAGATAACCTTAAAGTCATTGTAAACAGTAAACAACAATGATCTACTGTACAGTACAAGAAAGTATACTCAATATTTTATAATAACCTATGTGGTGGAAGAATCTGAAAAAGAGTATATATGTGTATAACTGAACCACTTTGCCATACACTTGAAAATAACACAACATTGTAAATTAACTATGCTGCTGCTCAGTCACTGGGCAATGTCCAACTCTCTGTGACTCTATGGACTGTAGCCCTCCATGCTCCTCTATCCATGGGATTCTCCAGGCAAGAACACTGGAGTGGGTAACCATGCCCCCCTCCAGGGGATCTTCCTGAACCAGGGATCGAACCCAAGTCTCCTGAATGACAGGCAGATTCTTTACCACTGAACCACCAGGGAAGCCTGTAAATTAACTACACTTCAATTTTTAAAAATATGGTAGCACATAGTAGTCTTTCAACAAATACTTAAAGAACAAATGAATAAAACTGAAAACGTAATTGGTCATAACATACATCATTCTCTTGGGACACTAAAACGTTTGCTAAAGCAAATAGGAAGAGAAAGCAGTTGATCAGCTTCACGTGGCTGAAGCAGAGATCTATATACATTTTAAAGTCTAAACTTAGAGCAGAAAGGCCGAAACCTCCCTGCAGTTAGAAGATCAGCACCAATATCAGAAGCAATCAGAATATATATATATATATATATACACCACTGTTGTTCAGTCACTAAGTCATGTCCAACTGTTTGAGACCCCATGGACTGCAGCACACCAGGTTTCCCTGTCCTTCACCATCTCCCAGAGTTTCTTCAAACTCATGTCCATTGAGTCAGTGACGCCATCCAACCATCTCATCCTCTGTCTCTCCCTTCTCCTCATTTCCCAGCATCAGGGTCCTTTCCAATGAGTCAGCTCTTTAAATCAAGTGGCCGAAGTATTGGAGCTTCAGCATCAGCCCTTCCAATGAATATTCAGGGTTGATTTCCTTTAAGATTGACTGATTTGATCTCCTTACAGTCCGAGGGACTCTCGAGAGTCTTCCCCAGCACCACAGTTGGAAAGCATCGATTCTTTGATGTCACTGGAAAAACCATAGATTTAACTATACAAACCTTTGTCAGCAAAGTGATTTCTCGGCTTTTATTGTCCCTCTCCCCACCCCCAGTTCCTGTGTTCTGAACAATCTGGAGGCACACCTCTTGTTACCTGATATCTGTTTGTCTGATTATAGCTTTGCCCAACTTGCTGGTTACCTGTACCCATCTTAAGCCTTGTGAGGCTGAATTTTTAGGATCATCTTAAGAAGACCTCATGCAAAGAGTTGACTCATTGGAAAAGACTCTGATGCTGGGAGGGATTGGGGGAAGGAGGAGAAGGGGACAACAGAGGATGAGATGGCTGGATGGCATCACTGACTCGATGGACATGAGTCTGAGTGAACTCCGGGAGTTGGTGATGGACAGGGAGGCCTGGAGTGCTGCGATTCATGGGGTCACAAAGAGTCGGACACTACTAAGTGACTAAAGTGAACTGAAAGCCGATTAACAATGCGATAGTTTCAGGTGAACAGCAAAGGGACTCAGTCATACATATACACATATCCATTCTCCCTCAAACCCCCTTCCCATCCAGTCTGCCACACAACATTGAGCAGAGTTCCATGTGCTATACAAAAGCAACATGCATACACCTAGAGAGTGTCATATTGAGTGAAGTAAGTCAGACAGAGAAGGAGAAATACCATGTAACATCCATTATATATAGAATCCAAAGAAATGATACAAATGAAGTTACTTACAAAACAGAAAGAGACTCACAGACTTAGAAATCAAACTTGTGGCTGCCAGGGGAAAGGGATAGCTAGGGAGATTGGGATGGTTATGTACACACTGCTATGTTTAAAATGGATAACCAACGATGTCTCTGCTTTTATACATATTGAATCACTTTGCTGTACACCTGGAAATAACTCAATATTGTAAAATAATCCAACATTGTAAATTAACTGCACTTCAATTTTAAAGAATAAATAAAGTCATTGTAAGGGCCTCTGGTATGAACATGGCTGCCCACATCAGCTTGCTGTCCTCTTCTCCATTAAAATCATGTGAAAGGAGCAGGAAAATTGAAACTAATGTATATCCACAAACTCCATTTTCAGTGAAACATGAAACCAAATATAATCTGCACACTCCAAAATATACTTAAAGGTTGACAAAAGCAACTAAAATCAGACAGAAATCACATGGAAAAAAGGCAGAAAAAGGAAAATTGAGTTGTGAAAGAACATAATGATGGTAGATCTTACAAGCGCCAATAGAAATAAAATTCCTGAAGGCAAGCAACTCACTGTAAAGTGTGTAAGGTACCACCCTATTTGCAACAAGTTGCAGGGACCAAGGGAAGCAGAAAGCATAGGAAGAGTACCCTGGGGTTCAAAGAAACAGAGGAAGTAAGACCACACAAAGGACTACACAGTAAAACCATATTTCCAGCAATCGATCCATTTTGGGAAAAGCAAAGAAAGCTTCGATTTGTGCATATATCAGAAACTGTATGAAAATAGCTGGAAATAAAACATTCAGCACATTCATTGATAAGTGTTTTTTTAACATGAACTGGCATTGCATCTATATAATGTTGCTGTAAGGTAAAAACTTGAAAAGTAGCAAAATTTACCAACAGATGAACAACATTCATCCCCAAAAAATCTTTCTATAAAGTAAAAAATCACATAAATATTTCACCATGATATTTTAGAAATTAATAAAGCAACCATCCCTCTGAAAGAATACCACAAAATACAAACACCAGAATTCAGGGAAGTTGTAACAAAAAACAGGAGGAAATGAACTGTGAGCTAGCAGAATTCTGTAAAATGATTGACCAAAAGTTCAATAAGCCATCAGAAAAATTAAGACGGAAAGTTTACAAGAAAGACTATAAGCTGTAGAAAAGACATGAAAGAATATAAAGGACAGATACAAAAAATGCAATCAGGGTTGATGAAATAAAGATAGAATTTAAGGGGATTAGAAAGAAAAGGGCAGCTACAGCAGCAAAGGAGATCCAACATGTACAAAATCAGAATCCATAAGGAAGAAAACAGAAATGATGAAAGTGAATACATAAAAGAAGACCTGACATTACATATTAGAAGGGGATGGACTTCCCTGGTGGTCCAGTGGCTAAAGACTATGCTCCCAATGCAGAAGGCCTGGGTTCAGTCCTTGATCAGAGAACTGGATCCTACATGCCACAGCTAAAGGTCTCACACACTGTATAGAAGATGGAAGATCCTGCATGCCACATTTAAGATTTTGTATAGCCAAATAAATAAATAAATATTTTTTAAAAAGGAAAAAGAGTATACCATGGACCAGGGAAAATTAAATGGGAGCCATTAGCCATGAGACACACCCCACAGGGTTGGAGGGTGAAAGAAAGGAGAGAGAGAGATGGGAGGGCAGAAGGGAAAAGTGAGAGAGCAGGGGATAAAGGAAGGGAAAGACAGAAAGAATCTTCTGGGGGTTCAGGCAAAGAGACAAGCCATTAAACAGGGGGAAATTCATACATGTCTTAGATTTCTCCAATATTCAAAACAAGAAGATAATGTACTTAATATTTACAAGATTGTCAAAGAAAGAGACCTGTGTGCCAAGGATTTTATATCCAGCAAAGAATGCCCTTCCAAAACCAAACAAAGCTAACCACTTTGAAATCTTCCAACTTATGTAATGTTGTCCCATGAACCCTTCTTCAGGAATGTACAAGAGATCAACATTCAGCCAACCAGGGGATTATTGAGGAAACAAACAACAACAAAAAGGCAAATGAAGGGTACTATGTACTATGGACCACAACCACAAAATTAAGATTAAACATCAAATGCCACCTAGACTGAATGTGGTGATCATTTTGCAATATATGCAAATAATGAATCATTATGCTATACACCTGAAACTAACATAATGCTATATATCAATTATAGCTCAATAACAATTAAAAATTAATTAATTAGGACTTCTTGGTAGTCAGTGGTTAAGACTTTGGCTTCCAATGCAGGGGATGCGAGTTCAAACCCTGGTCAGGGGGCTAAGACACCACATACCTCATAGCCAAAATACCAAAACGTTGAAAAAAAACACACACACACAAAAAAAGCTTTGGACTTCCCTGGTGGTGCAGTAGAAAAGAATCTGCCTGCCAATGCAGGGGACACCGGTTTGATCCCTGGTCCAGGAAGATTCCACGTGCCGCAAAACAACTAAGCCTGTGCACCACAATTACTGAGTCTGTGCTCAGGAGCCTGCAAGCCACAAGTACGGAGCCTGTGTGCTGCAGCTGCTGAAGTCTGTGGGCCTAAAGCCTATGTTCCACAGCAAGAGAAGCCTCTGCAAGGAGAAGCCCACACACCACAAGAAAGACTAGCCCCCACTCACCGTAACTAGAGAAAGCCAGTACAAACCAACAAAGACCTACCACATCCATAAATCAATACATTTTTTAATTAATTATTAAACAAAGGTGGAGATTGAGGTGACAGAGTTTAAATGTTATATACCTTTAAAATGTATAAATGACACAAGTAATAAAAAATGGAAAGGAGAAGGGGTAGAGAAAATGAGACGCAGGGTAAGTTTGCAGCTTGTTACATTCATAATAGGGGAGCCAAAGAATATAGGTCAAAGCTGACAAACCAAGTTAAGGCATATGTGTAAACAAATTTATAAGACAATGGTTAACACTAAGAGTGGGTGATGGANATCACAAAACAAAACTAAACCCTAAATTATATACAAGGGATATATAAAAGACAAAATGATACAGAAAATTTGAAAAAAACAAAAATGCAGAAGGCATAGCCTAAACACCAGACAAGCTTAAGTTCAGTGTGTGATACATTAAGCAATACAAAGACAGACACAGTTTAGAAGGCTAAAGAGTGCAACTCACAGTGAATATATAGCAGTTATGAATATCAGTGCAACAGACACATAGAAACAGCAGTCAAAAAAAAAAAAAAAAACCAGTATTTATAGCACCTGCAAGGAGAAATGGGCTAAAAAACATAGGAAAATTTTAGTTCCTCTCTCAATCTACAACAGATCAAGTAAATTAAAATATTAAATCAGTATATAGATGACCTAAATAACATAAATGTACCCTAGATCTTGTTGATATATATTGAGCACTATACCCTATAATACCCTTGGAATTCACAAGAAATCCATTGACAATTTAAGTCACAAAATGGTACCCACAACAGATAGATCTCAATTAGATGTTCTTCTTGAGCTCACCTAACATCAGTCAGTCCTCCAGCATCAGGTCTGTCCAATCAAGTCTTTCTTGATTTCATTGTCCCTCATCTGTATCTTGTCCACTGGGGAATGGTAACAGGACAATGGCACACAGGCATTGTGGTTGTGATGCCACACAGGGCTCTCTTGAAGCCTGTGTGTGCCTGGTGCTGACCCTTACAACCATCTGTCTAGTTCCCCATTTCTCTTTAAACCTCAGTCTCTTCATCAGTAAAACAGTACTTGTGTTGGACGCATGCTAAGTCACTTCAGTCATGTCTGACGCTTTGCAATCCTATGGACTGTCGCCTGCAAGGCTCCTCTGTCCGTGGGATTTTCCAAGCAAGAATACTGGAGTGGGTTGCCATATCCTCCTCCAGGAAATCTTCCTCATCCAGGGATTGAACCCACATTTCTTATGTCTCCTGCATTGGCAGGTGAGTTCTTTAACATTAGTTCCACCTAGGAAGCCCATTTACAGAATTAGACAGTGTAAAAATGCAAACCAGGTTTGCCTATTGCAAGGATAACAAGAGATAATATGTTAAGTCATTAAGAGTTAGATTATGAGAAACTTCATATTCTAGACTTAGGTTGACAGTAGAAATACAATGCAAGCCACATGTCAATTTTAGATTTTTACAATATTTCTATTGAAATTTTAATGTAAAAATTATTAATTGGAATCATCCTTTAACTCTACATATCCAAACATTATAATATCAACATGCAATGAATAAAAAATTTAATGAAGCATGTCATAGTCTTATTTTTTTTTCTCCTGTACTAGGTCTTTGAAATTCTGTGTGTATTATACACTTATCACATCTCTCATTTCAGAGTGAACACATTTCAGGTGTTCAGTAGCTACATGCAGATGCCACTGGACAGCCCTGCTCTAGACTAAAGTTGGACTTCATTCTGTGGAGGACAGAGAACCAAGATGAATTCTCACCAGAGGAGCAATAAGCACAAACAAGCAGTTTAGGGAGCTTTAATATGGCTTGGGCTAGGGGCAGAGCTGTTCTGCTTCAGTGATCCAAGCAGTAGACCAAGAGACAGCAGCTCTATTTTCTGTCTCCCTGGCACCTACACAAGACCTGAGAAAGAGAGTCCTGAGTAATTGGTTAGATGCAGCCATCAATCAGCAAGTCACCTGGAGCAGTGGCTGCCTAGATCTGTAGAGCAAGTTAGAGAAGGGTCAAGATGAGTCTGAAGGTCATAGCCTGGGATCAGGGCAGAAGGATGGGGGCACTGCGAGAGAAACAGACTAAATGAGGACCTGGGAAGGTGGCAAAATGACCCTCCCCTCAGACCTGGTAGTGTTCTGCAGGACAGAAGCTGCTGAGACTGAATAACTGGTGAGAGAGGATGAGGAACTGGAGCTCAAAAGATGGAAGTCACTGGAGCAGCCATCTCCAGGGGGCTTATATGCATGTAGCAGTGACCAGGGAAAAATTCAAGTTCATGTGGACATTTCAGTTCTCAGATGCTTGGAACAGCTAGGAGGGGTTGGCTGGTGAGGGGGAAAAATGGTTTGGAGAAATCTTGAGCAGCAGGTTTTAGACAGCTGATGTTTGCTGAGGGAGGCAGCGCATCCTCCACCCCAGAGCCCTGGTCCAACCATTTGCATTTCATGATCCAATTGTGTTCTCCAGGGACATGGGTTGAGACAGCTCAGACAAGCAGCTGTTTTCACTTTAAACAGTTTTAGACCAAAGCCTGCCGCCCATGAGCTGTCTGTGTGACACAGAATAAACGAGTCAAGGATGGAAAACAAGCTAACACACAGTGGCCATTCCCCGACAGCGCACACTCAGTGTGCTGCCTGTGATGGAGACAACCAGTAGGACACCCCCGTTCTCTGCCTCTTGTCTTCCCTTCTCTGGCTTTGTTCTCCTGGGCCCCCTGCTGCAGGAGCTCCAAGCAAACATTTTATAGCCTCACAGCTAATGAGGAAAGAAAGTCTTTCTGCCAGCTTCAATTAGCGGAAGCTTGGAGAAGCACTCAGACTGGCCAGGCTTGGGTCACATGCCCTTTCCTAGGCTGCAACTATGGCCACGTGATGGAGAACCACTGCTGGTCCAGCAAGGTCAACATGCTGTATCCACTCTTGCCTGGGTGTGTTTCTAGATGAAACAAGAGTTTTGGGTGCTGAGCAACCAAAACATCAGCCTCTCCAGTCACTGATAGGAAGGCTGAAACAAACAAGGAGTCCAACCACCTAGCTTGGATCTCATTCACTACTATTGATTCAATGAGTATGTATATTGCATCAGATACAGGGCAGTAACTAAGAGAGACATGATCGCTGTGTTCTTGGTCATACAACCTACTGAGAAAGGCAGACAATAAACAAGTTAATCAGACAAATAGTTGCTAACTATGACAAGTGCCTTGAAAGAAACCAACAAGGTGAAGTGAGGAAGAAAACTAGGCAGCTATTTGGATAGAGATTTTAGAGAGAACTCAGAGGAGAAGCCAGTAAGCTGCAATCAAGACTAAAAAGGAGCTGAAAGGAGACTGAAGGGAAGATGGCTCCAGGCTTGGGGAGGAGCTCTGTGTTCAGAAGCCCTGAAACAAGAAAGATACTACCCCATGTGGGAGATTGAAAGAAGTCCATTGTGGCTGGAGCCCAGTGGAAAGGCAAGAGCAGGAAAGAGTGGAAAGGCAAGAGCAAGATATGCCTCTTGAAAGTGGGCAGAGTCCAAGCACACAGGGCCCTCCAAGCAGGAAAGGAGTTCAGGTACTGCAAGGCTAGGAAAGGACCTTTAATCCTCAGAGTACTATGAAATGATTTGTATTTTAAAACAGTGGAGGGACTCCCCTTGTGGTCCAGTAGTTAGGAAACCACCTTCCAATGCAGGGGATACAAGTTCAATCCCTGGTCAGGGAACTAGGATCCCATACACCACGAGGCAGTTAGGCCTGAGCGCTACAATGGGAGAGAAGCCTGCATGCCACAATGAAGATTCCGTGCACTGCAACTAAGACCAGTTGCAGCCAAATAAATAAATATTAGCAGAGTGGAAACAGATTAGGTAAGCAGCTGTGATTGCAGGAATTCAGCAAAAGTTAATGTGGCTGAAACTACAATAATGGCAGTGGAAAAAAATGGAAAGATGAAAAATAAATTTGGGAAAAGGAAAGATGGCAGGGCTTGTAGGGTTGGATGCATGGTTTGAGGGAAAGGGAAGAATTATAGGAGATTCTTGGACTAAGCAGTTGGATGAATGGTGGGATCATTTACTGAGAGGGGGCAAATTGGAGTCAAGTCATTTAGATATGGTAGAGCTGTAGAGCTCAGCTTTGGACAGCTAATTTTGAGATACCAAAATGTTAAAGAGACATTTGGATATTTAAGTCTGGGTTCATCAGAAATTTGGGCTGATGATAGAAATCAAGAGTATATCAAAACATAGAAGATATTTAACAGTGAGGGCATTAATGACATTATTTAGGGCATGACTATGGGGGTAAATGAGAAGAAAATCTAAGATGAACTCATAGAAAACTCAAAACTTAGAGATGGAAGAGGAGAGACAACAAAAGAGATGGAAGAAGATGATCAGTCAAATAGGAGGGAAACTGGGGAAACTAAGAGAGAATGATTCCATAGACGCCAAGGGGGAGGGTGTTTCAAAGAAGAGGAAGCAGTGTATCACGCTGCTGAGAGGTCAAATACAGGGTGAACAGAAGAGTGCCATTGAACCTGGCAAGATGGAGATGTTGGAGAGCTTTGCCAAAAGCAATTTTCAATGGAGAATAAGGGTGATATCTGGACAGAGGTGGTTGGAGAGCCAGTGGGGATGTGGAGCATGGAGACAGCATGTTTATACACCCTTTCAAGTTTTGTGAGAGAAGTGGATCAGTGAAATAGCAGCTGGACAGTGATTCAAAAGCAAAGAACATCTTTTTTTTTTTTTTTACTTTATTTTACTTCGCAATACTATATTGGTTTTGCCATACATCAACATGAATCCACCACAGGTGTACACGTGTTCCCAATCCGAGATACAAAGAAGCGCTTCCTTTATCTGTTTTATAAGCTGTCTGCAGTAAGTTCTTATTTGAACACTGTGTTCTTAGTAGTATATTCCATGGGACTAGATGTTCCCCAAGGTCCTTTCCATATCTGTCATTCTAAAGTTCTACAACTATTCTTGTTTCAAAGGTCAGAAAGAGAATATTCAAGACTGGTGTCAGTCTATTCCGGTTGCTATAACAAACTACCATAGACTAAGTGGCTTAAACAATAGACATTTGATTCCTCACTGTTCTGGAGGCTGGTATTCAGGACACCAGCAGATATATACCATCTGGTGAAAGCCCTCTTCCTGGTTCATAGACACCTGTTTATCATTGTGTCCTTACATGATAAAAAGATGAGGAAAAATCTCTGCAGTCTCTTTGTTGTTGTTTAGTTCCTAAAGCTGTGTCTGACTCTTTGCAACCCCATGGACTGTAGCCCACAGGGCTCCTCTGTCCATGGGATTTTCTGGGCAGGAATACTGAAATGGGTTACCATTTCCTTCTCCAGGGGATCTTCCCCACCCAGAGATCAAACCCGAGTCTCCTACATTGGCAGGTAGATTCTTTACCACTGAGCCACTAGGAAAACTGGGTTCTCATTTATAAGGGCACTAATCTCATTCAAGAGGACTCCATCCTCATGACCTAATCAGCTTCCAAAGACCCCCCACCTCCTAAACAATCACATTGTGGATTAGGTTGCCACACATGAATTTGGAGGGGACACAAACATTCCATCTATAGCAACTGGTATCTAAACAGCACTTCCTCCTCTTCTCAATTCATTGGATCCTTAATTTACCCATTCATTTCCCTACAAGGTGAGTCACAAGGGCAATGGATTTTGTTGTTTTGCACAGATAAGCACATAACAAGTGCTTAATAAATATTTGCTGAATGAATAAATAAATGGGTGGATGTTATAAGCTATCAGAATGCCTACACATGCAGAACTCATTCAACACTTACTCAGTAAACATTAAGCATCTTACGTGTGCCAGACTCTATGCTAAGCACACCTCAGTCAACTCCTCCTTAAAGTGGGTAAAAAAGACTCTAACTGCTTCACAAGACCATTGTGAGAATCAAATAAGAATTGTGGGCTTAAAAAAAGAAAAGAAAAAAACCTTGGCAAATGCTGTAGTACCTTGGAAAGACAAAATGTTATTAAACATGGCTCCTGCCCTCAAGCAGCCTGTGGTAAAATTAAAGAAATGAGAAACACAGGAAGTGGATAAATGTCTGCTTCAGTTCAGTTCAGTCACTTCATGTACAACTCTTTGCCACCCCATGGACTGCATGCAGCATGCCAGACTGAATGCACATCGGCGTCACCAACTCCAGAGTTCACTCAAACTCATGTCCATTGAGTTGGTGATGCCATCCAACCATCTCATCCACTGTCATCCACTTTTCCTCCTGCCTTCAATCTTTACCACCACCAAAGTCTTTTCAAATGAGTCAGTTCTTCGCATCAGGTGGCCGAAATATTGGAGTTTCAGCTTCAGCATTAGAACTTCCAATGAATATTCAGGACTGATCTCCTTTAGGATGGACTGGTTGGATCTCCTTGCAGTCCAAGGGATTCTCAAGAGTCTTCTCCAACACCACAGTTCAAAAGCATCAATTCTTTGGCACTCAGCTTTCTTCACAGTCCAACTCTCACATCCATACATGACCACTGGAAAACCATAGCCTTGACTAGACGGACATTTGTTGGCAAAGTAATGTCTCTGTTTTTGAATATGCTATCTAGGTTGCTCATAACTTTTCTTCCAAGGAGTAAGCGTCTTCTGATTTCATGGCTGCAGTCACCATCTGCAGTGATTTGAGAGCCCCCTAAAATAAAGTCACTGTTTCCACTGTTTCCCCATCAATTTCCCATGAAGTGATGGGACCAGATGCCATGATCTTCATTTTCTGAATGTTGAGTTTTAAGCCAACTTTTTCACTCTCCTCTTTCACTTTCATTAAGAGGCTCTTTAGGTCCTCTTCGCTTTCTGCCATAAGGGTGGTGTCATCTGCATATCTGAGGTTACTGATATTTCTCCCAACAATCCTGATTCCAGCTTGTGCTTCATACAGCCCAGCATTTCTCATGATGTACTCTGCATATAAGTTAAATAAGCAGGGTGACAATATACAGCCTTGACCCACTCCTTTCCCTGTTTGGAAACAGTCTGTTGTTCCATGTCTAGTTCTAACTGCTGCTTCCTGACCTGCATACAGATTTCTCTGGAGGCAGGTGAGGTGGTCTAGTATTCCCATCTCTTTAAGAATTTTCCAGTTTATTGTGGTCCACATAATCAAATGCTTTGGCATAGTCAATAAAGGAGAAATAGACATTTTTCTGGAACTCTCTTGCTTTTTCGGTGATCCAAAAGATGTTGGCAATTTGATCTCTGGTTCCTCTGCCTTTTCTAAAACCAGCTTGAACATCTGAAGTTCACGATTCACATACTGTGTGTTGAAGCCTGGCTTGGAGAATTTTGAACATTACTTTGCTAGCATGTGAGATGAGTGCAATTGTGTGGTAGTTTGAGCATTCTTTGGCATTGCCTTTCTTTGGAATTGGAATGAAAACTGACCTTTTCCAGTCCTATGGCTACTGCTGAGTTTTCCAAATTTACTGCCATATTGAGTACTGCACTTTCACAGCATCATCTTTTAGGATTTGAAATAGCTCAACTGGAATTCTATCACCTCCACTAGTTTTCTTCATAGTGATGCTTCCTAAGGCCCACTAGACTTCACATTCCAGGATGTCTGGCTCTAGGTCAGTGATCACACCATCATAGTTATCTGGGTCATGAGGATCTTTTTTGTACAGTTCTTCTATGTATTCTTGCCACCTCTTCTTAATACCTTCTGCTTCTGTTAGGTCCATTACCATTTCTGTCCTTTATTGTTCCTATCTTTACACAAAATGTTCCCTTTGTATCTCTAATTTTCTTGAAGAGTTCTCTAGACTTTCCAATTCTATTGTTTTCCTCTGTTTCTTTGCATTGATTGCTGAGGAAGGCTTTCTTATCTCTCCTTGTTATTCTTTGGAACTCTGCATTTAAACAGGTATATCTTTCCTTTTCTCCTTTGCCTTTCACTTCTCTTCTATTCACAGCTATTTGTAAGGCCTCCTCAGACAACCATTTTGCCTTTTTGCTTTTCTTTTTCTTGGGGATGGCCCCTGCCTCCTGACAATATCATGAACCTCTGTCCATAGTTTATCAGCACTCTATCTGATCTAATCCCTTGAATCTAGTTGTCACTTCCACTGTATAATCATAAGGGATTTGATTTAGGTCATACATGAATGGTCTAGTGGTTTTCCCTGCTGCTGCTGCTGCTGCTGCTAAGTCACTTCAGTGGTGGCCGACTCCATGCGACCCCATAAACAGCAGCCCACCAGGCTCCCCCGTCCCTGGGATTCTCCAGGCAAGAACACTGGAGTGGATTGCCATTTCCTTCTCCAATGCATGAAAGTGAAAAGTGAAAGTGAAGTCACTCAGTCATGTCCAACTCTTAGTGACCCCATGGACTGCAGCCTACCAGGCTCCTCCGTCCATGGGATTTGCCAGGCAAGAGTATTGGAGTGGGGTGATTTTCCTTACTTTCTTCAATTTAAGGCTGAATTTGGCAACAAGAAGTTCATGGTCTGTGCCACAGTCAGCTCCTGGTCTTGTTTTTGCTGACTGTATAGAACTTCTCCATCTTTGGCTGCAAAGAATATAATCAATGTAATTTCTGTATTGACCATCTGGTGATGCCCATGTGTAGAGTCATCTCCTGTTTTGTTAGAAGTGGGTTTCTGCTATGACCAGTGCATTCTCTTGGCAAAACTCTATTAGCCTTTGCCCTGCCTCATTCTGTACTCCAAGGCCAAATTTTTTCTGTTACTCCAGGTGTTTCTTGACTTCCTACTTTTGCATTCCAGTCCCCTATAATGGAAAGGACATCTTTTGGGGGTGTTAACTCTAGAAGGTCTTGTAGGTCTTTATAGAACCATTCAACTTCACCTTCTTCCACATTACTGGTCAGGGCATAGACTTGGATTACTGTGATACTGAATGGTTTGCCTTGGAAATAAACAGAGATCATTCCATCGTTTTTTTGAGGTTGCATCCAAGTACTGCATTTCAGACTCTTTTGTTGACTATGATGGCCACTCCATTTCTTCTAAGGTATTCTTGCCCACAGTAGGATATATAATGGTCATCTGAGTTAAATTCACCCATTCCAATCCATTTCAGTTCGCTGATTGCTAAAATGTCAATGTTTACTCTTGCCCTCTTCTGTTTGACCACTTCTAATTTGCCTTGATTTGTGGACATAACATTCCAGGCTCCTATGCAATATTGCTCTTTACAGCATCGAACTTTACTTTCATCACCAGTCACATCCACCACCAGGTGTTGTTTTTGCTTTGGCTCCGTTTCTTCATTCTTTCTGGAGTTATTTCTCCGTTCTTCTCCAGTAGCATATTGGGCACCTACAGAGCTCAGGAGTTCATCTTTCAGTGTCATATCTTTTTACATTTTCATACTGTTCATGGGGTTCTCAAGGCAAGAATGCTGAAGTGGTTGCCATTCCCTTCTCCAGTGGACCACATCTTGTCAGAACTCCCCACCATGACCCATCTGCCTTGGGTAGCCCTACATCGCATGGCTCATAGTTTCATTGAGTTACACAAGGCTGTGGTCCATGTGATCAGACTGGTTAGAATCACTGCTTAATGGGGACCAAAGTGTGTGCATCAGGCACTGGGTGTTTTACATGCCTTCTTTCACCTAGCTGTTATATCCACACCCCAAAGTGAGCACTCTCACTCCCATGATGTAGATGCAGAGACTGATATCTGAGAGGGTAAGTAAATTGCAGAAGCTACTCAGAAAGAGGTTAAAGTTCATGAACATCTAGGTCTATTTTCAAATGCCTAACCTTTTAAAAAGTGTATTTTCTTCCACACAAAAGTAAATCTCAGGAAGCATTTAACACTGTGTCCCAGGACTTCCCTGGTTGTCCAGTGGTTAAGAATCTGCCTGCCAATGCTGGGGACACAGGTTCAACCTCTGGTCTAGGCAGATCCTTCATGCCATGGAGCAGCTAAGCCTGTGGGCCACAACTATTGAGCCTGTGCTCTAAAGTCCAGGAACCACAACTACTGAGCCCACATTCCACAACTACTGAAGCCCAGTGCCCTAGAGCCCATGCTCCCCAACTACAGAATGAGAATGAGAAGCCCTCAAACCTTAATGAAGAGTAGCCCTCATTGACTGCAACTGGAGAAAGCCTGCTCACAGAAACAAAGGCAGAGTTCAGCCATACATGAATAAATAAATAAATAATTTTTAAAAAGGAAAACCTTATCCCTAGATAACTAATAGGGAGCCACTGTATAGTACAGGGAACTTCACTCAATGCTCTCTAATGACCTATATAGGGAAAGGATTAAAAAAGGGCGAATATATGTAAATGCATAACTGATTCACTTTGCTATACAGCAGAAACTAACACATATTGTAAATCAATTATAGTCCAACAAAAATTAATTTTAAAAAATCATGTCTCTGAATATTGTGAATAGGATGAATGAGGGAGGCAGCAACTATTGCTTACCCCATGTTTATTGAACATTAATCTCTGTGTATGTATTACATCATTTATTTCTTGTTTGTGTTATAGGGTCTGCCTGCATTTTGTATACTAACACAAAAGTCACCTGAAGTCTCTAATCCACTGGCATTTAACTAAAGTTAGCTCAAATAGTTCCCCTCCTTCTGTAGAAAACCTAACGCCATTTTCAAGATTTTTTTAAATATTCCTAGTGTTCACATTCTTAAGTCAAATTTAAGTTCCAAACAAGCTCGGCTCACCACACCCACCATCTGCAATTTATCTCCTGCTCCTGCTAAGCACCACCCAGATGTAAGATAGTTCAGTTCAGTTC
>SJYQ01002424.1:39796-51455 GCA_006410935.1 Redunca redunca
ACCTCATTCCATAGTTCATCAGGCACTCTCTCTATCAGATCTAGGCATCTAGGCCCCACATCCAAGGAGCAGTGGCTGCACAGGTGCAGGAGGGCCTAGAGGAGCTATCCCACATTGAAGGTCAGGAAGGGCAGCGGTGAAGAGATACCTTTCGTCCAAGGTAAGGAGCAGCGGCTGCGCTTTGCTGGAGTAGCGGTGAAAAGATACCCCACGCCCAAGGTAAGAGAAACCAAAGTAAGATGGTAGGTGTGGCAAGAGGGCATCAGAGGGCAGACACACTGAAACCATACTCACAGAAAACTATAGTCAATCTAATCACATTAATCAATCTAATCAATGAAACTAAGCCATGCCCATGGGGCAACCCAAGACAGGCAGGTCATGGTGGAGAGGTCTGACAGAATGTGGTCCACTGGAGAAGGGAATGGCAAACCACTTCAGTATTCTTGCCTTGAGAACCCCATAAACAGTATGAGAAGGCAAAATGATAGGATACCAAAAGAGGAAATCCCCAGGTCAGTAGGTGTCCAATATGCTACTGGAGATCACTGGAGAAATAACTCCAGAAAGAATGAAGGGATGGAGCCAAAGCAAAAACAATACCCAGTTGTGGATGTGACTGGTGAGAGAAGCAAGGTCTGATGTTATAAAGAGCAATATTGCATAGGAACCTGGAATGTTATGTCCATGAATCAAGGCAAATTAGAAGTGGTCAAACTAGAGACGGCAAGAATGAACGTCAACATTCTAGGAATCAGCGAACTAAAATGGACTGGAAAGGGTGAATTTAATTCAAATGATCATTATATCTACTACTGTGGGTGGGAATCCCTCAGAAGAAATGAAGCAGCCATCATGGTCAACAAAAGAGTCTGAAATGCAGTACTTGGATGCAGTCTCAAAAACGACAGAATGATCTCTGTTCATTTCCAAGGCAAACCATTCAATATCACAGTAATCCAAGTCTATGCCCCAACCAGTAACGCTGAAGAAGCAAGTTGAACGGTGCTATGAAGACCTACAAGACCCTTTAGAACTAACACCCAAAAAAGATGTCCTTTTCATTATAGGGGACTGGAATGCAAAAGTAGGAAGTTAAGAAACACCTGGAGTAACAGGCAAATTTGGCCTTGGAATGCGGAATGAAGCAGGGCAAAGACTAATAGAGTTTTGCCAAGAAAATGCACTGGTCATAGCAAACACCCTCTTCCAACAACACAAGAAAAGACTCTACACATGGACATCACCAGATGGTCAACAACAAAATCAGATTGATTATATTCTTTGCAGCCAAAGATGGAAAAGCTCTATACAGTCAGCAAAAACAAGACCAGGAGTTGACTGTGGCTCAGATATTGAACTTCTTATTACCAAATTCAGACTTAAATTGAAGAAAGTAGGGAAAACTGCTTTCAGTTCAGTTCAGTTCTGTTCAGTTCAGTCGTTCAGTCGTGTCCGACTCTTTGCAGGTATGACCTAAATCAAATCCCTTATGATTATACAGTAGAAGTGAAATGTAAGGTATAGATTTTTTATTTCATCAAACCACTCACACAAGACATTAACAAGCACATGGCAGGCTTTGCAGTATGTTTGGGGAGACATTGTAGGTTTACAACTCAGCAAAGCAAACAGCTTCAGATTGACTATCAGGGGGATTAAGAGGTACAAACTACTATATATAAAATAAATAAGCTACAAGGATATATTATACAGCACCGAGAACATAGCCAATATTTTATAATAACTATAATGGAATATAACCTTTACAAATTGTGAAGCACTATGTTGTACAACTGAAATGTATATAATATTGTACATCAACTGTATCTCAATAATATATGCATGTATCTAAATCAAATAAAGGCCGAGTGCCAAAGAATTGATGTTTTCAAATTATGGTACTGGAGAAGACTCTTCAGAGTCCCTAGGATAGCAAGGCAATCAAACCAGACAATCCTAAAGGAAATAAACCCTGAGTATTTATTGGAAGGACTTATGCTGAAGCTGAAGCTCCAATACTTTGACCATCTGATGCAAAAAGTCAACTCATTGGAAAAGATCTTGATGCTGGGAAAGATTGAGGGCAAGAGGAGAAGGGGATGACAGAGGATAAGATGGTTCGATGGCATAACTGACTCAACAGACATGAGTTTGAGCAAACTCTGGGAAACAGTAAAGGACAGGGAAGCCTGGAGTGCTGCAGTCCATGGGGTCACAAAGAGTCAGACACGACTTATCAATTGAATAACAACAATATAAATTAATAAATCAAAGAATATGAAAGTTAAAAAAGTTAATTGCTAGACATCCTGCTCATCTCATTGTATCATTAGTTCAGGAGCCTCTGGAGGGATCTCACTCTTGTCTTCTCTAGAGACTCCAAGCTTTATCTCAAAACACTCTTCATTTGTGAATCCCCCTAGTGGACACTTATGGAATTTCCTTCTAGCACCTCTAAATCCCAGTCCAATATCCATCCACTGGGATTACTGCAGAGCTGTCACATGACCCCCAGTGACTGGTCAAGTTGTGACTGTCAAATCCATAGTCAGCCAGAGAGACTGTTCCCTGGGACTTTTGAACTTGGACCAGAGAGGTGATCAGGTCAGCCTTCCGTTAGTCACGGGGGCTGTAACATATAACTCTCTGGAGATGCTGGCTACAATACTCCAGGAAGACAATGAAGCATATTTACAAAAAGGAGTCAAGGAGAGAAATAACAAGAGATGGAGAAAGAAAAAGTCTTGACAACATCCAACATGCTGGTTTTGGATTTCCAGGAGCCCAGCCATGTTCCCGTGCGGTCCCATCCCAGACTCTTGCCTTCCATTTGCAGGAACCATAGAATTTGAAGCATTGGTCTTTCTCCTCTCCTCCTTCCACATTTGTATGCAAATGAAAGCAGTACAGAGAAGTATCCCCTATCCATGGGAATTACGCCAGTTGAGTTAGAAGACAGAATCAACTTGCTCTGATTAAAGAACTCAGCCAACTCAAGACCACTCCTGAGTACTTCTGAGTAAAGCAAGGACACACTTGAACACTTCTCACCAGGCATCCCTACCAAGCTTCACTGAGAATCAACTGTCAGGTTCTTACCACCACCCTGCCCCCAGCTAGCTGCCCTCCTGACCTTGGCTGTCATCCTAGGGCACACAAAAGGGAACAGAAACTCAAGGAATTTAAAGAGCTTGCCAAAGTCACAGCTAGGAAGAAGCAGACACAGAATTTGGGGCTGAATCTGTGTATGTATGGCTAACACCTTGTTGGGACTGACATGCCGGCCCAGGGCTGGTTGTGTGGGGATGGGAGAAAACCCACCCAGCTGCGGTCTCCCAGGTTCAGCCTTTTCCATTACTGTTATTCCTTTTTCTCCTTCCGCTGTGTTTTAATCTCAGTGAGGCAGCTCTCAGATCTCAGTGAGCAGTGGCTTGAAGCGAGATCTTAATTCCTTGCCCAGGAATTGAACCTGGGTAGCCTGGATGAGGGAGCCTGGTGGGCTGCCGTCTATGTGGTCACAGAGTCGGACACAACTGAAGTAACTTAGCAGCAACAGCAGCAGCCTGGATGAAACCCAGGAATCCTAGCCACCAGACCAGCAAGGGCTAGAGGCTAGAAGCTAGTTTCCCCTGGATTTTTACTCCCAGTGAAAAATGCATTTCTCACGGAGGCAAAAACTGTAAATGCAGCTACAAAGTTAATCAGTCCAGATATAGCACAAGAAGTGGGAGAGCACACAGAGAAACCATTTGTTTAATAAAGACAGAAGCAAGGCAGAGACACACACTCAGAGAGAAAGGGTGTGGGCGTCCACCCTAATGAAGAGGAGCACAGTAAAGAGGTGGTTAAGTCATTTATACAGAGCAGTTCTTTTAGGTTTTTGTTTACCTTTAGCCAATTGTATGGTTTCTTTGTCCACTCCTGACCTGTCCTAGGACCCTCCCCAACATGCAAGCACAAATTTTTCCAAGGATGGAGTCTGACCCAGAGGCCTAGGGGACACCCTTAACATCACATATCACTGGGTGGTACCCCCCTCCTTTTTGACCCCAAAGGAGCCTTCTGCACATGTAGAATGTCTCCTTTGTCCAAAGGATGGGAAATATATGATCTCCTGATCTTTTAACAGGGTTTAGTCCCACTCTGTCCCTATCATAAAAATGCCCCATGCCCAGTTATTTACAGTATTCCTGTTGCTGGTTTTTATATTGAGGTGTAGCTCTTGAAATACAGACAGGAGTCCAGTCATAAATTTGTAGTCCTAGAGCCAGTTTATCTCTTGCTTCAGGAAATGTAAACAGGGGCTGGTGATGAATGGCTGGCCTGGAGCTTGTCTTCTCACCCAGGAGGTGTGAACAGGAGGCCAGTCATAAATGCCTCACATGGAATCCATCCATCTCCTGCCTCACTTTCTCCTCCAAGCCTTCTGGGGCCCCAGGACTCCAACTGGCAGGAAGGGACACAGGTATCCCCTGCCCTCTGAGTCCTGTCAGGAGACCTTAACCACTGGCTCATCCCTGAGAACAAGAGGATCTTTGTGCAAAGGCCCCTGAGCTGCTCTAAGGACAGGTCATTATAGAGAGAGTTCTGAGTGAGAAACAGAGGAGACTGGAGAGAGTAGCCCTTCCCACACACGGTTCTTGAATGGCCTTCCCTGGCCTTCTCTTCATCCTCTCTCTCACTTTTTTTTGAAGAGAGAAAGCCAACAAGTTACACTACAGCCTACTATGTGCTAAGCAAAATGGTTGCTCTTAGTCCTCACACCATAACCCCAGCGTCCATTCGGGTTTCCACACTGGAGATCCATGCAGCCTTTGGAAAGTCACTAAAGGGAGCAACAAAAAGTCAAAAAGTGTGAGCATGGACGTATGCTTGCACAAAGAAAAAGGACCGGGATGAAATGCATCAAGATGTTGGACAGGGGAGTGTATTTCAAGTAACGTCTTCTTTACACTTTTCTATATATTTCATGCTTTGTAAAATGAACCTAGATTACTTTCACAATTAGAAAATCCCTCACTGAGTATCTCTGAGCTTTAGTCTCCATGGATATCAAGTGTGGGATCACACCTACCTCGCTTCTGTCATAGTCCAGCTTGGGAAATGATGTGATAATGCCTAAATCCACATGATCCACACCACCAGCTAAGTTTACAAACACAAGTGTGTTCATTTTTCCAATTTCATTTTGCACTTAAGCAGTGGCAAGCCCTTGTTATTAAGCAATACAGTGTCTGCCCTCTTGGGTCTCTCCCTAGTAACACTTAAATGTGAGTTCCACTGTAAACATCAGGAATCCAACTAACTGTGGCAGACACAAACCAAGAGTATTTCCCTCCTATAAGAAATTTGGAGTTAGGCAGTCCAGGACTGGGCCACTGTTCAAGGATCCAGGCTCCTGGCTCAGCATCTTTAGTTTGTGACTCATTCCTGTGGTTACAGGAAAGTGGCTGTGCCTCTAGGAAGAGCAAAGGAGGAAAAGATTTTTTTCTTTTCACTTGAAATGTAAATTCTGCCTATGTCCTACTGGTTAGAACTAGATCACAAGACCACCCCAAGCTGCAAGGGAAGCGTGGAAGTTCACTTTTCACACTCTATACTATATTCAACCTAAGGACTTTGGTTCTGCTTCTGAAGGCCAAGTGGAGTGAGAACTGGGAAGTCTGACCTGCTCCCAAGAAAGTCCAAATTGTTATCAGTCACTGCATGTGTTTCTGCCTTGCTGTATTGCTGTTAACAGTTGGTCCGCCGCAGGGGTGAAGCTGTCATTGTTCCAGTTCACTGGACAGGCCATGGGGGTCTCATGCTTGGTTCTCATGTAGCAGTTATTCAATAGGTTACACTCACAGGCACAGTCGGTGAGTATGTGGACATTATAAGTTTAGTGGACAGGAGGCTGGGTCAAGGGCTTCTTGCCTCAGCTGCAGCCTGTGTCAGATATGGCTCCTCTGTGATTCTTGAGACCCCAGTTTTGAGTCCAGATTCCCAATAGGATGTTGTTTTCTTACTGGGAGACCTCAGACTAGATCACCCCAATCCATGTCTGATGCAGCTGAACATTTCAGTGGAGGCAATCAGAATCTCAATGCCTTCCCCACAGGAGACTCTTGACCCCCCTGCAAATCTATATACATTCTGCCTAGATCAGCTCTGAATACAAGAATCATAGACAGGGCTCATCTCCATTAGGCCACATTAGGCCTTCTTCTGTCCTTTTATCAAATCCAGAGGGACTTACATAATTAAAAGAGCCCACATCAGGGGTTCTTCCTGAAAACAAATATTCCTTAAAGTGCTTTGTCATGAACACCTAGGTCGAGAAACAAGTATACTAAAAGTATGTCATATTTCATTGGATGTACCTGCTATGTGCATGCAAAAGTGATTTAAGACAGAAGGGGACTTCTAGTGGTTCAGAGTCCACCTGCCAATGCAGGAGACAGGTTTGATTCTTGCTCTGGGAAGATTCCACATGCTGTGGGGCAACTAAGCTCATGCGCCACAATTACTGAGCCCATGTATCCCAGCTACTGGAAGCCTGTGGGCCCTAGAGCATATGCTCCACAATAAGAGAAGCCACTGCAATAAGCCCACTCACCAGAACCAGAGAGTAGCCCTACTCACCACAACTAGAGAGTAGCCTCCACTCACTGCAACTAGAAAAGCCCACGCACAGGAACAAACACGCAGAGCAGCCAAAAATTAATTTTTAATAAATTTTTTTAAAAGAAGGAAATCTAAAATTTATCAGTCTGCAATATGATGGACTCTTGTGAGCCATCCTCAAACAAACAGCAGGGATTCTGGGAAACATAGCACAAATATTCTTTTACCTCCTCAGAAGAACTCACAAATAAAGAAAGGGAAATCTCCCAGGCCCAGAAATACAAGGAACTCAAAACCAGAGAGGCAAATATGTTAACTACCTTATGGCTGCTCTGGGGGATCTTAGCTTTTGTTTATTTTTTTATTGAAGTATAACCAGCATAGAGTAAAAATGTTCAGTTCTAAAGTGTAGAGCTTAATGAATTTTTACATATATGTACCACCATGTACCTCTATCCAGATCAAGATCTAGGATATTTCCCTCATATCCCCTCATCAATACTTCCCCTCAAGTGTAGACACTATCCTGACTCGTCATCAAAGACTAGTTTTGCCTGTTTTAGAATTTTATAAGAATGCAATCATACACTGGCTATTCTTTTTTTGTCTAGTTTTCTTTCTTAATTCAGCAGTATGTCTGTTTCATTTCTTCATGTTATCACATATATCAGCAGTTTGCTCTTTTTCATTACTGTGCAGTATTTCATTGTAAAAAAATTCACTACTTATTTATCAGTTCTACCACTGATGGGTATTTGGACTGTTTCCAGTTTGGAACTATGATGAGTGAAGCTGCCATGAACACTCTTCAGGTGGACATATGCAGGGCTTGGGTTTTAAAAGCTCTTCTGGGGACACTGTGAGATGAGACCATCAGCCTAAGCAAAGTAAGGAAATGATGCATAGAAGCCCACATGAAGCCAGGACCTATAAGGGCTATATTTTTGGTGGTAGACTAGGAAAAGAGTCTACCCATAAGTACAGGCTAAATAGGATATCAGTCTGCCTCTGTATGAGATCTGGGTGGGGAAAAAACCCTCCCCTGGGAATTAGGATCACAGCCCCATACCTCACATAACTTTAAAATTAAAATTTACACTATCTATACCCTAAAAAACTTCAAGCTGATGAATTAGCACAGAAATATGTTATAAGCTGGTAATATCCCTAGAGACTCTGATAGAAGTGAATGAGAAGTCATTGTAGAAGGACACAGTTTCATCCCACACTGTGCAGGATTCCAATAGATAAATTTCCACTGAACATAAGTCCAAAATTAAAAAAGCAAATGACTCTCACCTTGAGTGAGAGTCACCAAACATATATAATTTAACTGGAAAATAAAGGATGCTTATACTCATAAGAGCTTCAGATAACAGAACAATATAATAGAGACCATAAATAAATGTGTTAAAATAATAACCAAAAATGAATGATATGTGANGCTTATACTCATAAGAGCTTCAGATAACAGAACAATATAATAGAGACCATAAATAAATGTGTTAAAATAATAACCAAAAATGAATGATATGTGATCATAAGAAACAAGGCATTATATTTTTTTAAAGTGGGAAAACTTTTTAAATAAACATGGAATTCTTGGATGCTAAAAATTCAGCCATTTATACCAAAAACCACTGAATTATATACTTTAATTGGGTGAATTGTGTGGTATGTGAATTACATCTCAATGAATTTTTTTTAAGTTCAATCATTGAAATAATGCTTAAAAACTTAAGACAGGTTTAGTGAAATAGTGCTAGACAAAGCTGTACTGAGAAGCAATGCACTAGAAGATGAACTTAAGGAAATTCCAAAAAGCACAAATAGATAAAAAATATATAAAAATATGAAAGAGCATTTTAAAAAGCTGAGGATAGAACAATAATGTTCACCTATTATCTAATTTCCAGAAAAAGATAGGCTAAATGGGGAGGGGCAGGTAATATTTGAAAAAATTGTAAGAAATAATGGGTGAGATTTCCAGAATTGATGAAGACACAGCTTCTCAGGTTTAAGAATCATAAGTATGAGGAAAATAAATAAACTTGAACCTAGACACATACATCACAGTAAAACTATAGAACACCCAAGAAAATCTTACAAGCTGCTAGAGGTAAAGGGTAAACTTTCAATAAAATAATAACTAGACTGGTATAAACTGCACAGTTACAGATTTTCCTATAAAATAGTATTAATTAAACTAGTACAGCCTCAACAATAGCATCAATGAAGGGCAGAAGACTATATGAAAAATATCTTTCAAATACTGAGAAAATACAGTCAACCATCTATAACAATAATATCAGCTAGACTTGTATCCTAGTATCTTAGGATGACTAACTTCACCCTATGTGCTACGCTTAGCCTGTCAGTCATGTCCTACGCTTTGCGACCCCATGGACTAGCCCGCCAGGCTCCTCTGTGCATGGGAGTCTCCAGGCAAGAATACTGGAGCGGGTTGCCACTTCCTCCTCAGTCCCAATCCAGGGACTGAACACAGGTCTCCCACAATGCAGGCGGATTCTTTACCAGTTGAGCTACCAGGAAAGCCCCAACTTTATCCTAGTGAAGTTATTTCAAACAAATCAGGACTGAGTTTACCACTTCAGACCCAACATGGAAAAAAAAATTGAGAAAACTACCAAAGATAAAGGAAACTAAGTAAGTACAAAAGATACAAAAAACAATTGTGCTTATTATTTTTCCATATATTTATAATGTGTCATATTGAAGATTAAATATATATATGTGTGTGTATGTAGACAAAAACAGAGCACAAGAATGCTCCATATGTGAAACATGTGATGATTATTAATATTGTCCATTTGGTGAACTTGTCCCCTTCCAGGCCAGACACTGATAACTGACCATATCATGGTAAAGAGGTGTGACTTCAGAGACAATAAGCAGACATGTGAGTGAAGCAGGGGTGACTCAAGATCAAGCCAAGATATTTCAAGGTGCAGAGAAACAAAAGCAGTAAGAACAGAGATGGAGCTAGGCATTGATATGAAGGAGCTGGTAAGATGAGATCCTGGGTTGGTGGAGGGGTTGGGGGGCAGTGGGGCGGGAAAGGCAGGCTCCAGGCAACAAACTGGAGCATAATTCCTAATTCCCTGCCCTCTGGTAGAAAGAATATGGCAAAGAAGTCAGGTTCTCCAAGGGATGCAGGCAGATAGGCATCTGAATATACTACAGAGGACTGGGACACAGGAGGCACTGAGGCATCTGAGACTCCAGCCCTTAGTTGAAAAGCAGGCAGAATCCTTGACTGCCTGACCTGATGCCCTCTCCCACATTCCAGAAGAGAGTCAGACCCCATGCTAGTTGTTGAGAGCTTACTGGGATGAAACTAGGACAAGGCAGATCCAATAAATGAGAACTTCTCTTTCATTCTAATGAGAAAATCAGATCTTACTAAAAGAAAGCAATGGAACCATTTCCTAGGACCCAAAAGTACTTTTAAAACTAAGATGCTGTCTGTAATATAATAAGAAAACTGAATATTCACAGTATGAACTAAGCAAAGAGCTTCTGGTTAGTTGGTTGATTGACAGAGGCAAAGGTGCCAAGTAGGACAAACACACCCACCTTTGCTGTTTTTAGGTGCCAGATTCTCTTTTTGTGTTATTTTCATGTTACAGAGCTAATCTGCACTCATTTAAATGATAGCCTGCTACTTGTAAGAGGTCTAGTCTCTAACTTGTTTAAGAACATTATGGAATGTCATAAAACAATAAGAGTGGGAGACATTCAGTTCATTAATTATATTTATGACACCATACCCTTGAGATGTAACTCAAAATTAACATTTTAAAATTCTTTTCCTCCTTCTTTGGGTTTTTCAAAACATAAAATGCCAGCAGTCTTCATTTTTTCTATGGGAAATTTTAATTTGATTTCTCTTCTGAAAAAGTTTATAGTACATTTAAACAAAGTTAAAAGTGTTCCCACTATTTTTCAACATCTAACACAATATAGAGCTTTTAAAAATATGTCCTTCTTGTCCCTATTATATTACGCAAATCAGGCTACATTTGGATTTTGTAATGTGGCTCTACACCAAGCATCTTCAAGCACCAGATCCCCCTTCCTTTAAAGGTTATTTTACTTATTTTACTTTTGGCCATGCTGGGTCTTTGTTGCTGTGTGCAGGCTTTCTCTAGCTTCAAAGAATAGGGACTACCGTCTAGTTGCAATGCACAGGTTTCTCATTGCAGTGGCTACTCTTGTTGCAGAGCACAGGCTCTAGGGTGTGCAGACTCAGTAGCTGCAACTCAGAGACTCTACAGTTTTAGCACATGGGCTTAGATGCCCCTGGGCATGTGGGATCTTTCCAGGCCAGGGATAGAACCCATGTCCCTTGCATTGACAGGCAGATTCTTAACAACTGGACTACCAGGGAAGTCCACCAGATTCTCTTTTATATCCCCAACTACATCTTGTGTCCATGTGATTGGCCAAAGGTCATGGATAGAGGGCCTACTTTGTGTGCTGAAGAGATAAGTAGACAGGTTGAGGGGTAAGAAGCTTCTGAAGGCAACTGTCACACCTCCCTACACCGCCTTTCTTCCTTTGCTGATCAGTTTCCTCAATAGAAATAAAAAAGTTTTCATCCTGCAGTTAGAGTAATTTAAATTCACATGTTAAATTATTCATTGAGAGCAAATTGTGTTGGAGTTGCAGGAGGAAGAATTGAATTCTTAATTTGTACAGACTCCAAATAAGGCACATTACTACTGAATATTTGTTTCCTTCCAAAGTTCAAACATTACATTCTAACCCCCAACATTATGGTAGTAGGATGTAGGGCCCTTGGGAGGTGATTAAGTCATGATGGTGGAGCCCTTGTGAATGGAATTAGTGCCCTTAAAACAGACTCCCTCGAGTTTGGGGGAGAATGGATACACATGTATGTATGGCTGAGTCCCTTTGCTATCTACCTGAAACTATCACAACCTTGTTAATCAGCTATACTTCGATATAAAGTAAAAAATCTCTTTTAAAAAAAAGAAGGGAGAGAAAAAGAGACACCCCCCCCCCC
>SJYQ01002424.1:51464-63110 GCA_006410935.1 Redunca redunca
CCCACCCCCCGACCCCTTCCACCATGACAGCAAGAAATGGCCATCTTTGAACCAGTAAGAAAGCTTTCACCAAACACCTGATCTGCCATCACTTTGATCTTAGACTTCAAGACTCCAGAACCTTGAGAAATACATTTTAGTTGCTGATAAGCCACCCAGACTAAGGTATTCTGTTATAACAGCCTAAAAGACTAAGACACACATGCATCCTCTTTTTTCAGTCCCCACAGCCTATGAGATAGACAGGATTAATATTCCCATTTTACAGACAAGGATCCCAAAGCTTAGAAATACTCAGCCACTCTCCCCAGGTCCATAGCTGGTAAAACAAGACAAGAGATCTGAAGCCAGGCAGCGTGGATCAGGTTGCCATGCTCTTAGTCACCACCCTGGGACCCTGAGAAATGGCATGAAGTGTAGAGAAGTCAAAGTCTCGCAGTCCTGTCAAATTCTTCGAGACCCGTGGACTGTAGACCCCCAGGCTCCTCTGTCCATGGAATTCTCCAGGAAAGAATACTTTAATGGGTTGCCATTTCCTTCCCCAGGGGATCTTCCCAACCCCTTCCTTCCCCAGGGGCTCCTGCATTGTAGGCAGATTCTTTACCAAATGAGCCACCAAGGTAGCATGAAAGTGAAAGTGAAGTCCCTCAGTCGTGTCCAACTCTTTGCCTCTTTTCGAAGGAAAGCATAGGAAACAGCAAATGCAAACTGATCCCATCCAGACTGGCTGTGAAGTGCAGGGTAAGTGTTCTGGAGCTCATCTGGAGTCCTTTCTCAATCCCCTGGACCCACATTTAGGTCTCAGAAATGCCTTCCATATATTTTTATTTGAATGTCATTCGAATTTACAACTGTGGAAGTCAAGGATTGTTTGCCTTGCCTGAGTTTCCTGAGCAGCAGCTCTTCCTCCCCCTGGCCACGTGTACCAGAAGGCCTCCTCCTCTATGCCCCACAAAACAGGAAATAAGTGGTACCCTGGGATTCTTCTTGGTATCACTGACCAAAGCTGCAGGGAAATGGTGATAAATGCCCCCACAGTCTCAGTTCAGAGTCCCCAGGAGTGGAAGAGAAATGAATGAGAGTTGTGGGGTCCTCAGCCTTTGTGGAGACATAGAATGGCCACAGAGAGAGGCTATTCCTGTTCCAGTTTGTATCCCCTGCGAGACCAAGAAGGAGCTGCCATTAGGAGTGAAGATCCCAAGCTGGAGACCTGGACAGGAGGAGCTGTGAGGTGGGTGGTCCCGGCAGGGTTGGTGGGGAAGACAGAGCCAGGTCTCCAATGTCAGAGAACTGTGCAGTGAGGAGTTCTACAAAGAGCTCAGCAATGCACCCCCAGGACAGGCTGCCTTTGGACATTCTCCATATAGAGGGCACCAAGAGCCAGATGCATTGACTGGAGTGGCAGCACTGACCACCAGAGACCACCAGTCTCCATGCCAGATGAGGTACCCTCTCATTTTCCCACCAGAGAAGCCAGAACACAGAACAGAAGAAAAGGGTATGGCAACTGATGACATAGCCATCTCACACCCCCAAAATACCATCCAGAGGCACAGCTCTGGAAGGAGAGAGTTTTGAATCAGACATGAGGTTGCATTTTTGTGAGCAAATAGGACAGAGTCTTTAATACTGGAAGGAGACACATTTAATAACCAGAAGCAGCTGAAAAGTTGTATACTCTTGTCTAGAGATTGATGAAGGGACAGCTACTGTCATCTGGAAGAACGGGAGGTCAACGTAGCATAGCTGGAGGGCAGAGATACTAGAAAAAGCTATTCACCCCAATAGTTGAGATGCTGTGATGGCTACTGCACTAAGATGATTAGAATCAAAAAGTCAGGCCATTGCAAGTGTTGGTAAGGATTCAGAGAAATCAGAACCTTCATTCATTGCTGGAGAGAAAGTAAATGGTGGCACCATTTTGGAAAATAGTGTGGCAGTTTGTCAAACAGAGTTATCACTTCATGGGAAATAGGGGGAAACAGTGGAAACAGTGTCAGACTTTATTTTGGGGGGGCTCCAAAATCACTGCAGATGGTGACTGCAGCCATGAAATTAAAAGACGCTTACTCCTTGGAAGAAAAGTTATGATCAACCTAGATAGTATATTCAAAAGCAGAGATATTACTTTGCCGACTAAGGTCCGTCTAGTCAAAGCTATGGTTTTTCCTGTGTTCATGTATGGATGTGAGAGTTGGACTGTGAAGAAGGCAGAGCACTGAAGAATTGATGCGTTTGAACTGTGATGTTGGAGAAGACTCTTGAGAGTCGCTTGGACTGCAAGGAGATCCAACCAGTCCATTCTGAAGGAGATCCGCCTTGGGATTCCTTTCAAAGGAATGATGCTAAAGCTGAAATTCCAGTACTTTGGCCACCTCATGCGAAGAGTTGATTCATTGGAAAAGAGTCTGATGCTGAGAGGGATTGGGGGCAGGAGGAGAAGGGGACGACAGAAGATGAGATGGCTGGATGGCATCACTGACTCGATGGACGTGAGTCTGAGTGAACTCCGGGAGTTGGTGATAGACAGGGAGGCCTGGCGTGCTGCGATTCCTGGGGTCGCAAAGAGTCGGACATGACTGAGCGACTGAACTGAAAAGATGGAAACAAAACCAAAGTGATTTAACTGATATATGTAATATATCCATATAATATAATAATATATCCATATAATATTATATTATAATAATATAATAATATATCTATATAATGGATATATTATTCAGCCATAAAGAGGAATGAAATACAGATGCTACAACATGGGTGAACCTCAAAAACTAAGCGAAAGAAGCCAGTCACAATATATCACATACAATTTCATTTACATGGAATGTCCAGAATAGGGACATTCTGGACATTCCATGTAAATGGGATAATCTAGACTAAATCCATAGGGATAGAAAGTAGAAAAGTGGTTCCATAGGGCTGAGAAGGTCAGAAGGTAATGGCTACAGGGTGTAGGGTTTCTTTGGGGGGTGATAAAAATGTTCTAAAATTAATAGTAATGATGGTTGCACATCTCTGTGAATATACTAAAAACCATTGACTTGTGAGGGCTTCCCTGGTGGCTCAGACACTAAAAAATCTGCCTGCGATGCAGGAGAACCAGGTTGATGCTTTCAAACTGTGGTGCTGGATAAGACTCTTCAGAGTCCCTTGAACTGCAAGATCAAACCAGTCAATCCTNGGAAGTAAAGTCTGATGCTGTAAAGAACAGTATTGCATAGGAACCTGGAATGTTAGGTCCATGAATCAAGGTAAATTGAAAGTGGCCAAACAGGAGAGGGCAAGAATGAACATTGATATTCTAGGAATCAGTGAGCTAAAATGGACTTGTCAGAGAATTTAACTCAGATAACCATTATATCTACTATTGTGGGCAAGAATCCCTTAGAAGAAATGGAGTAACCCTCACTGTCAACAAGAGAGTCCGAAATATAGTACTTGGGTGCAATCTCAAAAAAAACAGAACGATCTCTATTCATTTCCAAGACAAACCATTCAGTATCACAGTAATCCAAGTCTATGCCCCAACCAGTAACGCTGAAGGGGCTGAGGTTGAATACTCTATGATGACCCACAAGACATTCTAGAACTAACACCAAGAAAAGATGTCCTTTTCATTATAGGGGACAGGCATGCAAAAGCAGGAAGTCAAGAGATACCTGGAATAACAGGCAAGTTTGTCCCTGGAGTTCACAATGAAGTAGGGCAAAGGCTAATAGAGTTTTGCCAAGAGAATGCACTGGTCATAGCAAACACCCTCTTCCAACAATACAAAAGATGACCCTACACATGGACATCACCAGATGGTCGATAGTAAAATCAGATTGATTATATTCTTTGCAGGCATAGATGGAGAAGCTCTATATAGTCAACAAAAACAAGACCAGGAGCTGACTGTGGCTCAGATCATGAACTCCTTATTGCAAAATTCAGACTTAAATAGAAGAAAGTAGGGAAAACCACTAGACCATTCAGGTACGACCTAAATCAAATCCCTTATGATTATATAGTGGAAGTGACAAATAGATTCAAGGGATTAGATCTGATAGACAGAGTGCCTGAAGAACTACGGACTGAGGTTCATAACACTCTACAGAAGGCAGTCATCAAGACCATCCCCAAGAAAAAGACATGCAAAAAGACAAAATGGTTGTCCGAGGAGGCCTTACAAATACATGAGAAAAGAGTTGCTAAAGGCAAAGGAGAAAAGGAAAGATATATCCATCTGAATGCAGAGTTCCAAAGAACAGCAAGGAGAAATAAGAAGGCCTTCCTAAGTGATCAGTTCAGAGAAATAGAGGAAAACAATAGAATGGGAATGGCTAGTGATCTCTTCAAGAAAATTAGAAATACCAAGGGAACATTTCATGCAAAGATAGGCACAGTAAAGGACAGAAATGGTATGGACCTAACAGAAGCAGAAGATATTAAGAAGAGGTGGCAAGAATACACAAAAGAACTATATAAAAAAGATCTTATGACCCAGATAACTATGATGGTGTGATTACTCACCTAAGAGCCATACATCCTGGAGTGCGAAATCAATGGGCTTTAGGAAGCATCACTATGAACAAAGTTAGTGGAGGTAATGGAATTCCAGCTAAGCTATTTCAAATCCTAAAAAATGATGCTATTAAAGTGCTGCACTCAATATGCCAGCCAATTTGGAAAACTCAGCAGTGGCCACAGGACCAGAAAATGTCAATTTTCATTCCAATCCCAAAGAAAGGCAATGTCAAAGAATGTTCAAACTATCGCACAATTTCACTCCTCTTACACAGTAGCAAAGTAATGCTCAAAACTCTCTAACCTAGACTTCAGCGGTACATGAACAGAGAACTTCCAGATGTTCCAGATTTAGAAAAGGCAGAGAAACCAGAGATCAAATTGCCAACATTCACTGGATCATAGAAAAAGCAAGAGAATTTCAGAAAAACATCTATTTTCTCCATTGACCACACCAAAGCCTTTGACTGTGTGGATCACAACAAACTGTGGAAGATTCTCCAAGAGATGGGAATACCAGACCACCTTACCTGCCTCCTGAGAAATCTGTATGCAGGTCAAGGAGCAACAGTTAGAACTGGACAGGGAACAACAGATAGGTTCCAAATTGGGAAAGAAGTACATTGAGGCTGTACATGGTCACCCTGCTTATTTAACTTCTATGCAGAGTACATCATGAGAAATGCCAGGCTGGATGAAACACAAGCTGGAATCAAGATTGCCAGGTGAAAACCAATAACCTCAGATATGCAGATGATACCACCCTTATGTTAAAAAGCAAAGAGGAAGTAAAGAACTTCTTGATGAAGGTGAAAGAGGAGAGTGAAAAAGGTGGCTTAAAATTCAACAGTCAAAGAATGAAGATCATGGCATCTGATCTCATAACTTCATGGCAAACAGATGGGGAAACAATGGAAACAGTAACATACTTTATTTTCTTGGGCTCCAAAATCACCGCAGATGGTGACTGCAGCCATGAAATTAAAAGACATCTGCTCCTTGGAAGAAAACCTATGACAAACCTAAACCGCATATTAAAAAGCAGAGTTATTACTCGGCCAACAAAGGTCCTTATAGTCAAAGCTATGGTTTTTCCAGTAGTCATGTATGGATGTGAGAGTTGGACCATAAAGAAAGCTGAGTGCCAAAGAATTGATACTTTTGAACTGTGGTGTTGGAGAAGACTCTTGAGAGTCCTTTGGCCTGAAAGATCAAACCAGTCAACTTTAGGAAATCAGTCATGAATATTCTTTGCAAGGATTGATGCTGAAGCTGAAGCTCCAAAACTTCGGCTACCTGATACAAAGAACTGACTCATAAGAAAAGACCCTTATTTTTTGAAAGATTGATGGCGGGAGAAGAAGGGGATAATAGAAGATGACATGATTGGATAGCATCAATGGACATGAGTTTGAGCAAGCCCCAGGACTTGGTGATGGACAGGGAAGCCTGGCATGCTGTAGAGCCAGGCATGCCTGAGCAACTGAACAATTGACTGTGGACTTCCCTGGTGGTCCAGTGGTTAAAAATCTGCTTGCCAATGCAGGGGACATGTGTTCAATCCCTGGTCAGGAGGATTCCACATGCCACGGGGCAACTAAACCCATGTGCCAAAACTACTGAGCCCATGTGACCTAGAGACTGTACTCCACCACAAGAGAAGACACCACAGTGACAAGCTCTAGCACTGCGACTAGAGAGGAGCCTCTGCTCTAGAGGAAGTAGCTCCTGCAACTAAAGACAGCCCAGTGCAGCCAAAAATAAATAAAATTTAAAAATGTTTTTAATTGACTTGTACTCTTTAATTAGATAAATTATATGGTAGGAGAATTACTACTTGATAAAGCAGTTGCTGAAAACAAACAACACGCCGTAATAGAAGACAAGCACCAGGCAAACACAGAGAAGCAGGTTGGGCAGGTTGGGCCAGGTCCGACCTGGCCTGGAGCAGTGGTTCTCACACTGAGAGCACCTTGGAGTCCATTCCGGGGAAGCTGGCCTGGCCAAGCACCCTGAGCTGGTCCCAACTGGCCCCCATGCAGAGTGTCTTGGCCACCATGAGAGCACAGTCCTGGAGGTCTGCTGCTGCTACTGCTGCTAAGTCACTTCAGTCGTGTCCAACTCTGTGCGACCCCATAGATGGCAGTCCACCAGGCTCCCCCGCCCCTGGGATTCTCCAGGCAAGAATGCTGGAGTGGGGTGCCTTTTCCTTCTCCAATGCATGAAAGTGAAAAGTCAAAGTGAAGTCACTCAGTCATATCCAACTCTTAGCGACCCCATGGACTGCAGCCCACCATAGTCCTCTGTCCGTGGGATTTTCCAGGCAAGAGTACTGGAGTGGGGTGCCATTGCCTTTGTCCTGGAGGTCTACCCACACATTTAGAGGACTTGACTTGGAGACCAAGAGGCCACAGATTGTGAGAGAAGGCAGATGAGCACTAGACAGCAGGAATCTCTACCTTAGCTCTGTTCTCTACGTTCCTCCACTCAGGGTGCAACCTGGACCCACACAATCCAGCTGGTCAGACATGCAGAATCTCAGGCCACCCCAGTACTACTGAACCGGGATCTGATTTTTATTACACCGTGGAAATCACAATGCCTCCTTCCAAAGGAGGATTTTGTGGGGGATTTCAGCAACAGGGTCTTCACTGGTGGCTCAGATGGTAAAGAATCTGTGTACAATGCAAGAGACCCATGTTCGATCCCTGGGTCGAGAAGGGAATGGCAACCCACTCCAGTATTTTTGCCGAGAGATTTCCATGGACAGAGGAGCCTGGAGGGCTACAGTCCATGGTGTCTCAGAGTCAGACACAACTGAGTGACAAACACTTTCAGATTCACTTATTAACAGTGACGTGATGGAGCCAATCACCTGACACTCCCTATGTACCAGATACTGGGGTCACATGCAGAGTTGCCTTGTGTGGTGCCTGCAGGTCAGGCAGCTATCCTTTAAAAGAGCCTGACTTGGGAGGGGGAAATGGCCTGAACGCTGCATCACACACACACCAGACCCTCATCCTGACTCTGCCTGTCTCTGACATTGAGACCTAGGCAAGTTCCTTAATTCATCTGTGCCTCAATTTGCTGATCTATAGACTGGGCTCAAGAATTTGCCTGTGGAGAAGGAAATGGCAACCCACTCCAGCACTCTTGCCTGGGAAATCCGATGGACAGAGGAGCCTGGTGGGCTACAGTCCATGGGGTCGCAAAGAGTCAGACATGACTGAGCATGTAGTCGTGCACGTGGAACACTGGAGAGGACATAGAGTAACAGTCAGGACACCTGAGTTTGACCTGCAACTCTTCTAAGTGCAAGGATCCCACACCCAAATCCTTTGTTCTCTTCAGGCTTTGTCCTCAAGTGTGAAGTGTGGAGTCTGGGGGTTGGTGATAAAGGGTGAGCTGAAGAAGGTGGGGCATCGTCCCTTACTGCTATTTAATTCTGTAAATCTATGGCTGGTTCTATTGTATTTGGAGGGTAAACTTATGGTTGATTTTCATTTGAGGATTGTTATCAGATTATTTGAGGGAGAAGAGCCAGAGCTGAGTTCTGTGACTAATAGCACTGAGGCGTCATCATGATCATTGGTCAGATGTACCAGAAAATGTTTGCTGAGAACTCTGAGCCAGGTACTGTGCTAAGTGCTTTCTGCAGATTCTCTCACTGCATCTTCATAACAGTCCCCTGAGGCTGTGATTATTACATTGTACAAATGAGGAAACTAAGGCTTCAGGAGGTGGGGTCAACTGTCCAGGGTCATAGCTAGAAAATGGCAGAGTCAATAACTGGATCCAGCAGTCTGCTTCCCAGATGTTCTTAACTTATTTGTCTGAGTGATAACCTCACAATCCTCAAACCTCAGTACAAGGGTTTGCACGATGACAGAGATGGAGAAAAAGCTGTAAGAACCCCCACAAAGCAACTCACTATGGAAAAAAAAAAGAGAATTTGCCTGCCAATGCAGAAGACACAGGTTTGATCCTGCATCTAGGAAAATCCCTTGGAGAAGGAAATGGTAACCTACTCCAGTATCCTTGCCTGGAAAATCCCATGGACAGAGGAACCTGGTGGGCTATAGTCCATGGGGTAGCAAACAGTCAGACATGACTTAGTGGCTGAAAAACAACAACAATAAAACTAGGCTCACCCCCAGGAAGCATGCAGCAGCCACCCCACACCTAGGGGCACACAGGAGTCCAGTAGCCATTTGATTATTGCTTCCTCATGGCTCAGAAGGTAAAGAATCTGTCTGCAATGCAAGAAACCCAGGTTCAATCCCTGAATTGGGAAGATCCCCTGGAGAAGGATATGGCAACCCACTCCAGTATTCTTGTCTGGAGAATTCCATGGACAGGGGAGCCTGGCATTGAACTACAGTCCATACGGTCTCAAAGAGTCAGACGACGACTGAGGAACTAACACTTTCCCTTTCACTTCCTCTCCCTACAGCCATATATCTTGAGACTTCATCAGGAAGAGACCCAACCATCCTGAGTCCTACTCACCCTTGCACCCAGCCCCACCCCTCTCTATTATTTATTCTTCTATCCACGGAGCGAATTCTTCCTGAGGACCTAGTGTATGCCAGACTCGATGCTGCAAGTGCAGACAGTGCAGCTGGGGTCTCTGAGTCCTGAAACCCGACCTGGCCTGGTAGAGAAAAGAAACAGGCCTGTCTACCCACCTGTTTTGAGAGTTATAAAAACAAAGCCCATTGTCTCTCAGCAGCCATCTGAAACAATTAGTTTCAACTCTCAGCCTTAATGGGCTTCCACACTGTGAAAAAGCACTTTTTGGAGGGGGGCAGGAGACATAAATTAGAATAATAATACAATTAAAATGCATGTTCCTTCTACTTATTTAAATTACTCTTCTTTGTGTCTTGAGAAAATGCATCCTTCCTCGGAGATATTTAAGGAGAATCAAGGAGGCTCTCGAGATGAGCAAGAAATGCCCCATATGGAAAAGACGTGAATAGCCGACCCTGCAGATCCAGAAGAGACATCCCCCCAGTGATGACCATCTGTGACTACAAGAGACTTCAGCCCTCTAGGGCTCCGAAAAAGTCCTCGGATGGAATGTCCTGGCATATCACTGGCCCTCTCCATAAACACCCATTTGTTCATTCATTCATCAACAGTTTGTTGTTTTTTTTTTTACATCTCTTTTTTTCTGCGCTTTCTCCATGCCTGGCACTTGGAATAACCTGAGATGGCCAGGACACAGTACCTAGTACCTACCCTCAAGGGCACTGTCTAGGAAGAAAGCAACCAAGCAGGGAAGAGCAAGACCGGAAGTCACCACTGCTGTAACTAGCAGATGGGAGGTGAAGGGGCCCCACCCAGCCTGGGAGGGTGGGGGCGGGGTGGGCAGCATGGCCCCTCAGAGGGAAAACCTTGCCCTGATCCCCCAAGGATGAGAAGGAATTAACTAGATGTGGGAGGAAATAAGTGGTCCTCCAGACACAGTGACCAGCAAGAACAAAGGCCTGGAATGTGGAAGAACAAGGAGGGTGAGAAGCATTAAGCCAGGAGGCAGGACTCAGAGGAGGACAAGAGAAACAGGGACTCACCAGAAGGGTCTGAGAGGTGTGGGGACTTTGTCCTGATGGCCTTAGGAAACCTAGATGAGCCCCCTAGGTAGCAGGGGTGGAGTATCCAGCAGCCCAGAAACCACAAAAGGAAGCCTGACACCCACTTGACCAAGGATACAGCAGCGAGTTCCAGTCCCTCCTCAGGAAAGCACAGCTTTTGGATTCTGAATTATTGGTTTTGTGCACCATCTGCTGGCAAGATTTCTTCAGTGCAACTGATTCAATCCAGATGTTCAAACAAAATCTTTCAAAACCATTTTAACAAGAAACAATATTGACATTGGGTCATTTGTAGAGATATGGATGGACCTAGAGACTCTCATACAGAGTGAAGTAAGTCAGAAAGAGAAAAAAAATACTGCATATTAACACATATATGTGGAATATAGAAAAATTGTACAGATGAACCTATCTGCAGGGCAGGAATAGAGATACAGAAGTAGAGGATGGACAGATGGATACAGGGGTGGGGAGGGGAGGGTGGGATGAATTGGAAGATTAGGACTGACATATATACCATGTGTCAAATAGATAGCTAGTGTGAAGCTGTTGTATAGCAGAGAGCTCAACTTGGTGCTCTGAGATGAACTGGCATAATGAGATGTGGGATAGGGTGGGACGAAGGTCCAAGAGGGAGGGATATATGTATACATATAGGTGTTTCACTTCCTTGTACAGCAGAAACCAACAGAACATTGTAAAGCAATTATACTCCAATTTAAAGAAAAGAAAATATTAATAGGCACAGGGAATGTCCATGAAGTTGCATGCTAATTTGCTTCAGTCATGTCCAACTCTGTTCGACCCTATGGACTGTAGACTTCAATGCTCCTCTGTCCATGGAATTCTATAAGCAAGAATAGTGGGGGTGCAGTCCTAAGATGACTGAGGAATAGGACGGGGAGATCACTTTCTCCTCCACAAATTCACTGAAAGATCATTTGAACGCTGAGCAAATTCCACAAAACAACTTCTGAACGCTGGCAGAGAACACCAGGCACCCAGAAAGGCAGCCCATTCTCTTGGAAAGGAGATAGGGCAAAAGATAAAAGATAAAGAGACAAAGAGTTGGGGATGGAGACCCGTCCTGGGAAGGGAATCGTGAAGGAGAAGTTTCCAAACACCAGGAAACTCTCTCACCGGTGGGTCTGTGGGGGGTTTTGGAATCTCAGAGGGCAACATAACCAGGAGGAAAGAAAAAAAAAAAAAAAACCCACATTACACGCATAGCCGCAACTCCCAGTGGAGAGGTAGCCCAGACACTCATGTCTGCCAGCTGTGAGTTGGGGCTGAACAGGGAGGCATGGGCTACCTTGCTTAGAGTAAGGACTGGGCCTGAATGCCCTGAGGACAATCTGAGAGAGCTAGCAACCCAAACTGTGGGATAGCCAGAGAGAGAGAAAAAAAAAAAAATCAGAGAGAGAACTTTCCCATGATAAGCTCTGAGGCACAGCCTGACCCGCTCACAGAACAAAGGATAGAACGAATACCAGAGGAGAGCTAGCCAGCTGCCGGCCGGCCCCTCCCCCGCACC
>SJYQ01002424.1:63869-101279 GCA_006410935.1 Redunca redunca
AACCTGAGCGACTTCACTTTCACTTTTCACTTTCATGCATTGGAGAAGGAAGTGGGAACCCACTCCAGTGTTCTTGCCTGGAGAATCCCAGGGACAGCAGAGCCTGGTGGGCTGCCATCTATGGGGTCGCACAGAGTTGGACACAACTGAAACGACTTAGCAGCAGCAGCAGCAGCAGCAGCAGCAACCTCTACTCTAGATTTTTAATTTTTGCTTTTTGGTTTTTGTTATCAATTTTGTACCTTTAAGAATCCAATCTTCAGTACCCATTTTTACTTAGGAGTATGATTACTGGCTTGATTACTCTCTCCCCCTTTTGACTCTCCCTTCTCTTCTCTACCCAACTCTGTGAATCTTTTTGGGTGTTCCATGCTGTGGAGAACACTTAGGGAACTGATTACTGGCTAGATCTGTCTCTCTCCTTTAGACTCCTCCTTTTCTCCTCCTAGTCACCTCTATCTCCTTCCTCCTTCTTCTCTTATCTATGTAACTCCGTGAACCTCTCTGAGTGTTCCAGACTATGGAGAGCACATAGGGAACTGACTAGACTGCTCTCTCCCCTTTTGACTCCCCCTCTTCTGCTCCTGGTCACCTCTATCTCCCTCCCCCCTCTTCTCTTCTCCTTGTAATTCTGTGAACCTCTCTGGGTGTCCCTCACTGTGGAGAATCTTTTCACCATTAACCTAGATGTTTTATCATCGGTGCTGTATGGATGGAGAAGTCTTAAGACTACTGTAAGAATAAGACTGAAAGCCAGAGGCAGGAGGCTTAAATTCAAAACTTTAGAACTCCAGAAAACTCCTGACTCCAGGGAATATTAATCAACAAGAGCTCATCCAAAAGCCTCCATACCTACACTGAAACCAAGCTCCACCCAAGAGCCAACAAGTTTCAGAGCAAGACATACCAAGCTAATTCTCCAACAACGCAGGAACAAAACCCTAAGTATTAAAATACAGGCGGCTAAAAGTCACACCAAACCCACAGACACCTCAAAACTCACTACTGGACACTTCATTGCATTCCAGAGAGAAGAGATCCAGCTCCACCCACCAGAACACTGACATAAGCTTCACTAACCAGGAAACCTTGACAAGCCATTTGTCTAACCCCACCCACAGGGAGGACTCTCCACAATAAAGAGGAACCACAAACTACCAGCATACAGAAAGGCCACCCCAAACACAGCAATCTAAACAAAATGAAAAGGCAGAGAAATATTCAGCAAGTAAAGGAACATGATAAATGCCCACCAAACCAAACCAAAGAGGAGATAGGGCATCTACCTGAAAAAGAATTCAGAATAATGATAGTAAAAATGATCCAAAATCTTGAAAACTAAATGGAATTACAGACAAATAGTCTGGAGACAAGGATTGAAAAGATGCAAGAAATGTTTAACAAGGACCTAGAAGAAATAAAAAAGAGTCAATAAATAATGAATAATGCAATAACTGAGCTCAAAAACACTCTGGAGGGAACCAACAATAGAATAACAGAGGCAGAAGATTGGATAATTGAGGTGGAAGATAGAATGGTGGAAATAAATGAAACAGAGAGGAAAAAGAAAAAAGAATTAAAAGAAATGAGGACAACCTCAGAGACCTCTGGGACAATGTCAAACACCCCAACATTCAAACCATAGGAGTTCCAGAAGAAGAAGACAAAAAGAAAGACCATGAGAAAATACTTGAGGAGATAATAGTTGAAAACTTCCCTAAAATGGGGAAGGAAATAATCACCCAAGTCCAAGAAACCCAGAGAGTCCCAAACAGGAATAACCCAAGGCAAAACACCCCAAGACACACATTAATCAAATTAATGAAAATCAAACACAAAGAACAAATGTTAAAAGCAGCAAGGGAAAAACAACAAATAACACACAAGGGGATTCCCATAAGGATGACAGCTGATCTTTCAGGCCAGGAGGGAATGGCAGGACATACTTAAAGTGATGAAAGAAAATAACCTACAGCCCAGATTACTGTACCCAAGGATCTCATTCAAATATGAGGGAGAAATCAAAAGCTTTACAGACAAGCAAATGCTGAGAGAATTCAGCACCACCAAACCAGCTCTTCAACAAATGCTAAAGGATCATCTCTAGACAGGAAACACAGAAAAGGCTTATAAACTTGAACCCAAAACAACAAATTAAATGGTAATGGGATCATACTTATCAGTAATGACCTTAAATGTAAATGGGTTGAATGCCCCAACCAAAAGACAAAGACTGGCTGAATGGATACAAAAACAAGACCCCTATATATGTTGTCTACAAGAGACCCATCTCAAAACAAGGGACACATACAGACTGAAAGTGAAGGGCTGGAAAAAGATATTTCACGCAAATAGAGACTAAAAGAAAGCAAGAGTAGCGATACTCATATCAGATAAAATAGACTTTGAAATAAAGGCCATGAAAAGTGACAAAGAAGGACACTATATAATGATCAAAGGATCAATTTAAGAAGATATAACAATTATAAATATATATGAACCCAACATAGGAGCACCTCAATATGTAAGGCAAATGACAAAAAGTATGAAAGGGGAAATTAACAGTAACACAATAATAGTGGGAAACTTCAATACCCCACTCACACCTATGGATAGATCAACTAAACAGAAAATTAGCAAGGAAACACAATCTTTAAATAATAGAATGGACCAGTTCGACCTAATTGATATCTATAGGCCATTTCACCCCAAAACAATGAGTTACACCTTTTTCTCAAGTGCATGCGGAACTTTCTCCAGGATAGATGACATCCTGGGCCATAAATCTAGCTTTGGTAAATTTTTTAAAAATAAAATCATTCCAAGCATCTTTTCTGATCACAATGTGGTCAGATTAGATGTCAACTACAGGGGAAAAAAAAACTATTGAAAATACAAACATATGGAGGCTAAACAACACGCTTCTGAATAACCAACAAATCACAGAAGAAATCAAAAAAGAAATCAAGATATGCATAGAAATGAATGAAAACACAACAACCCAAAACCTATGGGATTCAGTAAAAGCAGAGACAAGGGGAAGGTTCATAGCAACACAAGCTTACCCCAAGAAACAAGAGAAAAATCAAATAAATAATCTAACTGTACACCTAAAGTGAATAGAAAAAGAAATGAAGAACCCCAGGGTTAGTAGAAGGAAAGAAATCATAAAAATTAGGGCAGAAACAAATGAAAAAGAAACAAAGGAGACCATAGCCAAAATCAACAAAGCTAAAAGCTGGTTCTTTGAGCAGATAAATAAAATAGATAAATCATTATCCAGACTCATCAAGAAAAAAAAGGGGGGGAAAGAATCAAATCAACAAAATTAGAAATAAAAATGGAGAAACCACAACAAACAACACAGAAATATAAAGGATCATAAGAGACTACTATTAGCAACTATATGCCAATAAAATGGACAACTTGGAAGAAATGGAAAAGTTCTTAGAAAAGTATAACTTTCCAAAACTGAACCAGGAAGAAATAGAAAATCTTAACAGACCCATCACAAGCATGTAAATCAAAACTGTAATCGGAAATCTTCCAACAAAGAAAAGCCTAGGACCAGACAGCTTCACAGTTGAATTCTACCAAAAATTTAGAGAAGAGCTAACACCTAGAGAAGAGCTAACATATTATCCTTCCAGAAAATTGCAGAGGAAGGTAAACTTCCAATCTCATTCTAAGAGGCCACCATCACCCTAATACCAAAACCAGACAAAGATGCCACCAAAAAAAGAAAGTTACAAGCCAATATCACTGATGAACATAGATGCCAAATTCCTTAACAAAATTTTAGCAAACAGAATCCAACAACATATTAAAAAGATCATACATCATGACCAAGTGTGCTTTATCCTAGGGATGCAAGGATTCTTCAACATTCACAAATCAGTCAATGTGATACACCACATTAATAAATTGAAAGATAAAAACCATATGATTATCTCAATAGATGCAAAGAAAACCTTTAACAAAATTCAACATCCACTTATGATAAAAACCCTCCAGAAAACAGGCATAGAAGGAACATACCTCAACATAATAAAAACCATACATGATAAACCCACAGCAAACATTATCCTCAATAGTGAAAAATTGAAAGCATTTCCCCTAAAGTCAGGAACAAGATAAGAGAAATTAAGGAAACAATTCCATTTACCATTGCAATGAAAAGAATAATAGCCAGGACATGGAAGCAACCTAGATGTCCATCAACAGATCGATGAATAAGAAAGCTGTGGTACATACACACAATGGAATATTACTCAGCTATTAAAAAGAATGCATTTGAATCAGTTCTAATGAGGTGGATGAAACTGGAGCCTATTATATAGTGAAGTAAGTCAGAAAGCAAAACACCAATACAATATATTAATGCATATATATGGAATTTAGAAAGATGGTAACAATGACGCTATATCTGAGATAGCAAAGAGACACAGATCTAAAGAACAAACTTTTGGACTCTGTGGGAGAAGGCGAGGGTGGGATGATTTGAGAAAACAGCATTGAAACATGTATATTATCATATGTGAAACAGATCACCAGTCCAGGTTTGATACGTGAGATAGGATGCTCAGGGCTGGTACACTGGGATGACCCTGAGGGATGAGATGGGGAGGGAGGTGGGAGGAGGGTTCAGGATGCGGAATACATGTATACCCATGGTTGATTCATATCAATGTATGGCAAAACCACTACAATATTGTAAAGTAACTAGCCTCCAATTAAAATAAATAAATTTAGAACAAACAAAAAAAAAAAATACTGGAGTAGGTTGCCATACTCTCCTCCAGGAGATCTTCCCGACCCAGGGATCGAACCCAAGTCTCTCATGTCTCCTGCACTGGCAGGCAGTTTCTTTACCATTAGTGCCATCGGGAAGCCCCCCTTGAAGTTATATAAGACCAAATTAGAGCAGCACTTACTATAGAAAGAACATTGTTAGAATTTCATTCGAAAAGGGGAGAAGAAAACATTCACATGAGTCATGAGTTCAAATCCCAGGTCTACCACTTATTCTGAGCAAAATCATTTCACTTCTCTGAGCTTTGTTTTTAACATCATAAAATGGAAATACTACCTTACAATTGTGAGGGGAATAAAAGATCAATTGTATCAAGAGAACTATAATGGGAGTTAGAGTTAGGGTGGTGTTAAAAAAACAGCATGTTTTTCTACAGCTACACCTACACCTGCTAAGTCACTTCAGTCGTGTCCAACTCTGTGAGACCCCATAGACGGCAGCCCACATCCACCTACAGCTATCCCAGAAAGACTGCCTCCTTCCTTTCGGTTCAAAGCATGAGGGAATGCACACAGTCCCTCTACAGCATCCCAGGTAGGACTACCCCTTGCTCTCTTTTCCTCTTTCCTACAAACCCCAGAAAGCTGGCTGCCTCCCCTCTCTGCTCTTCCACTGTCAGCCCTAGCCCCTGTGTTAGGCACTTGATATATATCCTGTCTAAACCTCACAACCCCTGCAAAGTAGGTACTATTACCACATTCTTTCATATAGTCAAGTAGCATTCACTTAGTACTATGTGTCAGACAGCACACCAGGCACTGAGGACATGGGGATTAACAACACAGACCTCTTTGAGTTTAAATTTTATAAACAAGGGGGCTGAGGCTCAGTAAAGTAACTCACTTTCTGTCACATCACTGAAGGTGGAACCCAGGCTGCCTGACTCCCCTGCTTCTTGGCTCCTCCTTCCTCCCAGGCCCAAACTCAAATCAAGGCTCTGTGCTTCTCTCCAGGAGGAAAAGGTGGTTCAAAAAGAAAATAAATGATGAATTTCAGCAAGAGTAAATATAAAGACATATACTCAGGTCTACAGAAATAAAATAAGGAGGCCAACAGTTTTGAAGGAAAAAGGTTTATCTGGAAAGGAGTTGACGGTCCACTAATTTAAGGTGAAGAAGAGCATGAGGAGGATGGATACCATGTGGAGGAAGGTACAAAGTCCAACTTCTGATAAAAAGAAAACCTTCCTCATCTCCAGGTTAGTCAGACCACATGTGGAGCCCAAAGCCACATCTTAAGATGGGCACTGACCAACTACAGGAAAATAGTGACCCAGGAGAAACAGCTGAAAGTTCAGGGGACAAACAATGCAAAATACAAAAAGATAATGAACCACTGCTATATGCAACATAGGTGAATCTCACAGACATCATGATTAATGAAGGAGACCAGAAACAAACCAATACCATATGATCCCATTCATATAAAATTTAAAAACAGATGGCAATAAAAGGAAAAAAAGTGGTGGCAGTCTTTGGGGTGGGTAATGGTGGAAGAGTATGGGAGAGAGGTTTCAGGGAGCTGGACGACCCTTGAAAACAATTCATCGAATACATTTGAATCAGTTCTAATGAGGTTGATGAAACTGGAACCTATTATACAGAGTGAAGTAAGCCAGAAAGAAAAACATCAATACAGTATACTAACGCATATATATGGAATTTAGAAAGATGGTAACGATAACCCTATATGCAAGACAGCAAAAGAGACACAGATGTATAGAACAGTCTTTTGGACTCTGTGGGAGAGGGCAAGGTGGGATGATTTGGGAGGATGGCAGTGCCTAGGGAACACATGTACACTTGTGGCAGACTCATGTCAATGTATGGCAAAACCACTACAATAAAGTAATTAGCCTCCAATTAAAATGAATAAATTTATTAAAAAAAGAAAACAATTCATTGAGCTATATACTTAATATTGTTCACTTTACTGTATGTTATCATTCAATATAACAGTTCATGAAAAAAAAGAGAAGGTGGTAAAGGTGTTGTCAGACAAATAAAAATGTGATAATTCCTTCCCAACAGAGCCTCACAAAAATATTTCCAAACAATGTACTTTAGTAAAAAAGAAAGTGATTCGAGAAGGAAGGTCTGATATGATGGAAGAGATGGTGAGTCAAGAAATTAGGAAATATATGGGTAAATCTAAACAAGTGTCAATTATATAAAAGAATAATAAGTACTGTATAATTTGTGGGGTTAACATAATAATACAAAATGGATTTAAAATACCAAACAAAATTAGAAGTAAGAGAAATTAATGTGATTAATGTTAGAATAAACTAAGATTTAAGAGGAAAGATAAGTAATTAATTTTTGGCTTTGCTATATTAAGTAATAAAGTAAGTAAACCACTAATAACAAGGATCTGTGCTTCTCTTGGGCTTCCCCAGTGGTTCAGCAGTAAAGAATACGCCTGGTGATGCAGGAGACACAGGAGACTCGGGTTCAATCCCTGGGTCAAGAAGATCCCCTGAAGGAGGGCATGGCAACCCACTCCAGTATTCTTGCCTGGAGAATCCCATGGACAGAGGAACCTGGCAGTGTACAGTCCATAGGGTCGCAAAGAGTCAGACACGACTGAAGCAAGTGGGCATCCATGCTTCAGTTACACAATCAACCCTCCCTTTCCATGGATGCAAAATCCAAAAATATAAAGGCTGACTTAAGGGACTTGGGATTCATGGATTTTGTTCCAGGATAGGTGTCCTGAAACCAATCCTTTGCAGATACCAAGAGATGACTGTATAACCAAAATTGGTCAAGAACTGTTAGCAGAAGGCAGATGCTGCTCAAACCAGAGCCTGTCTATAAAAGGGGAGCCAGATCCCATAGAAGTCTGCACAACAGTTTTGTTAAAACACAAAATTTAACTGAGTAAATTTGAAGATCTAATTGGGTTTACTAAATGACTCATGAATCAGGCAATGTCTCATCTGGCAAACAAATTGGTGCTCCAAGGAGATACATATAACAGGCTTTTGGAACAAGGAAGTCATCAGTTAAAAAAAAAAAAAAGAAAGAAACTTCACTGGAAGAAAAGTAAAAGTTCAGGTGAAAACAGCTTCTCATTGACCGAGCTGCAGTGTTTTCATTGGCTGCATTTGTTGCTGGGCAAGAAAGAAGACTTCCTTCCTCCTATTGGACAAGTAAAGTAGTTGCACTTCCTGCTTGGGAGTGCAAAATACCACTCTTTCCATTGAGATCAGTAAGTGACATCTTCCTTTTGGGGTAAGTGAAATCTTCCTGTTTGGAATAATTGACAATGAATCAGTGATGGGGCATGAAAACTCTCTCTACAGACCTTCCCAACTCCAAGTTTAGTTGAGGTTTCCTTTTATTAATTTTCACAAAGTATAGTAGCATATCTCCCAATTCTTCCCCCAAAGGGACTTCTAGCCATTTATCAGAATGGCTGTACACTGGAGCAAGGGAAATACTCAGAACTTCACTGTGCAATACAAGTTGTGAGGTATACAAGTATGCAAGTTGTGAGGTGATACTGAGACCAGGGCCCCCAAATGCCAGGCAGCATGACAGAGATTACTGCCATTCTCTAAGACTGAGAGGTACACACATCCCCTTTTAATTCACTGATATAATCCCTGCAAAACCAGATGGATGATAGAGGGTGATGGTAGACTAATATAAAAACGTAGCTACAGGCAGCCACATTTGCAGCTTCAATGCCAGATAGTGTCTTTATTAGAATAGATGAACACAGCCTCTGCATCTACTGATCTGGCCTCATCAGGATGATCAAATTTCCTCTCATTTACCAGAAATGGACAGCAGTGCGCATTTACAGTCTTGTTCCTCAGCTGTATTAACTCTCCTGCTCTGTCACAATATAACCAGATCTTGATCTGGATCAAGACTGGTCCATTATAATGATGACATCACAATAATCGGACACGGAGACTAGGAAGTGACAAGCACTCTGAATATCCTGGAAATAAGCATTCATACCAGGGAGTGGGGAATAAACTGTAACAAAGGTTGGGAGACCTGCTTAGCCAGTGAAGTTTTCAGGGGTCCACGGTCTGGAATACGCCAAACATCCTCTCCAAAATAAAGGACAAGTTACTGTAATTTGTGCCACCTGTTACAAAGAAAGAAACACAACACTTGTTTTGGGTTTTGGAGATAGCATCTATTGTACTGGGAACACTGCCTGAACCCCTTGCAGGTAACAAGGATGGCTGCCAGTTTTGAGAGAGTCAAGAGCAAGAAGGAACTTTGCAGGGGATTCAGACTGCAGCACAAGCTTGGGCATATGGTCTGGCAGATCCGATGATGCTAGAGCATCTGCGGTAGTTAAGGACGCCCCATGGAGTCTATGACAAGACCATGAATGAGAGTTGCAGCCCAGACCCCTAAGGTTCTGGAGCCAAGCCATGCTGTCTACAGCAGGTAACTACGTGCCATTCAAAAAACAGCTCTGGCTCAGTACCGGTCCCTGCGGGAAACTGAATGTCTGACCACAGAACATCATAACCTGGGGCGATTGTCAGACCCACCAAACATAAACTGAGACAGGCACAATTGCAATCTGTCATCCAATGAAAATAATACATTTGGAATCAGGCTTAAGCAGGTATGCAGGAAACAAGAAAATTGTATGAACAGGTGGTCCAGGTCCCATACCCTAACTCTCTCGCAGAGATGCCTTACCCTCAGCCCAAATCAGCGGCCCCTTAGGGATTTCTCTACAGTTAACAGAAGGAAAAAATAAAAGCCCGATTATAGGTCAGCACAACATGTTGGTATAAACTAAAAATGGACTGCTACTACATAGAATGGCTCTGAAAAAGAGTGGTAAGGGAAAAGCCTCCCAGTGGGCAGTGTTTAAAGTACAATCAGGGGACTTCCCTGGTGGCTCAGTGGTAAAGAACCTGCCTGCCTTCCCTGATCCAGGAAGATCTCACATGCCACAGAGCAACTAAGCCCAAGCGCCACAACCATTGAGCCTGTGCTGTAGAACCCACAAGCTGCAACTCCTGAAGCCTCACCCTAGAGCCTGTGCTTCAAAACAAGAGAAGCCACTGCAATGAGAAGCCCATGCAGTGCCACTAGAGAGTAGCCCTCACTCCCCACAGCTAGAAAAAAGCTGGCACAGCGGTAAAGATTCAGCACAGCCAATAAATAAATAAATAAAAAATTTTTTTAATTAAGTACAATCAATCATCTACTTCATGTGGGAGAAGAGATAGCCTGAGCTAAGGATACACAAAGTGAACTCACTCAGTTGCGACCCCATAGACTGTAGCCTACCAGGCTCCTCATTCCATGGGATGCAAAGGAGAAAAGGAAAGATATAACCATCTGAATGCAGAGTTCCAAAGAATAGCAAGAAGAGATAAGAAAGCCTTCTTCAGCGATCATTGCAAAGAAATAGAGGAAAAGAACAGAATGGGAAAGACTAGAGATCTCTTCAAGAAAATTAGAGATACCAAGGGAACATTTCATGCAAAGATGGGCTCGATAAAGGACAGAAATGGTATGGACCTAACAGAAGCAGAAGATATTAAGAAGAGGTGGCAAGAATACACNGATCCTGTATGCTGAAACTAAGACCCAGCATGACTAATTAAAGAAATATTTTGTGAAAAATAATGAAACAAGCATTTTTAAAAAATCAGAAATAAAATAAGAATACTCTTACTATTACCATATCTCAGTAACATCGAACCAGAGAACCTGATCAATACAGTAATTCACGAAAAAGAAATTGAGATATAAGAAATGGAAAGAAACGAATAACAGCTAAATGCCACAATTCTCTACCTAGAAAAACCCAAAATGATAATTAAAAAAATTATTAGAATAATTCTCAAACTGTCTAAGTTTAGCAAGGGAATGGTAAAGAAAACTAATAGTGTTTACCCTTGGTGGGGAGAGAGAGATTTCAACAGGATAGAACACAGGTGACTTTCAGAATCATTGGTAATGTTCTTAAGATAAATGGTAGAGACAAGGCTGTTTATTTTATTATTCTACTTAACTTCTCGTGTGCATGTGGGTTTGTTTGTATGAAAAAAATTATAATAAAAATTACAAGTAAATAAAAAATAATGTCTTCACGATTGCTGGAATTCCTAAAGCATAAAACATATCTGTCAGGGTGTTGTAGAGATAATTCTTGCTTTAGGAAAATTACAGTAACTTGCTCTTTTTATTTGTTTATTTATCTGGCTGCGCCAGTCTTAGCTGGCAGCATGCAGGATCTACAGTCTTCATTGCAGCATTTGGATCTTTAGTGGCAACACGTGGGATCTAGCTCTGAATGGGAATTGGACCCAGAGCCCCTGCAGAGTCTTAGCCACTGAACCATGAGGAAAGTTACTTGCTCTTGAATGTCCATTGCCATTTTCAAATTTTCTCTAATAGTCATCATATCACTCGATTAATGCCACGTGGCACTGTAAACTTAGGGTTGCCCATGCCAACAGTTCAGAAATAGCCAAAATAAAACCAAAGAACACAAAAGTAGTAGTTTTTTAAAAATTATTGTACACCATCAAAAAGACAGTTTGTGAACTGGGAGCACTCAAACCCAACCTGGAATGAGGCTCTGGGAGTACAAAAAACAGCTCATATAGTCAGAAGGCAGTGTCTCTGCAATAATTGGTAATTAGGCTAAATTAATGACTAAACTGGTTTTGTCTCCTCAGGGGAACTGCAAGACTGGTCTCCATTTTCTTCTGATTTTAACCGAAAATATGTACCAAAATTCTGGAAATTAAAAAAAAAAGTTCTAATGTACACAACTATTTTGAAACACTGCATGGATCAACACTGTGAAGGACAATAAAAAATAACATCCGTCTGTAGGCTGCGATGGCCTCTGTCTAGACGCATGGTCTTGGACGTAGCCTTGAACAAGTAGGGTCATTCCCTTTTTGATGGGGCCTGAGTTCTCCAGTACACCCCACAGCTCTCCACTCTGCTCACACTCTGCCATCTTCATTCTTCTACATTTCCCTGCCTGGCCCAGTAGGTAGCTAAGTTTGTAAACCCATCATCTTCCAGAAATACAGGCATTTGTGGGAATCTACCTGTATTTCTCCGAATTCACCGCCAGAGGGCAGGCATAGAAAATAAGAGGCGAAATCCATAGCTTTTTTACTACTAGTAGTGGACTGCAGCCTACCAGGCTCCTCCGTCCATGGGATTTTCCAGGCAAGAGTGCTGGAGTGGGGTGCCATTGCCTTCTCCGAGTACTTTCAGGGAAAGGAATTTAATTTTCACCATGAAAATGTTACATGTTTATCTGAATTGAGAATTATTCTGCAAACAAAAGGTATGAGGCTGGGAATGTTCATGTCTCGCTAGAGCTGATCAAAATGAGTGAATGGTCACAATTTGATGGTGGTCTCTCAATACAAATGCTGCGCTGAGGATCACAGCTCGGCTCTGAAAGCGTATCTGAACAACCAGAAACGTGGCTGATTTCAGAAATTCTTACAAATGAATGAATGTTTCAGTAAGCTTCCTTCACACTTTTCTGCTGAACACTTCTGTTGAAAATCTCTCCAGATCTTCTCTCCTCAAATAGGAAATGAGGAGCGACTCTATACAGGGCAAGGAGGGGACAAGCCACCCTCTGTCACAGTCAGAAAGAACACGGTGTTCGGTGTGCTGGTAAATGCTTAGCAACCAGTTCTCAAAGCATGGCTGATTCATGCTGGTGTATGGCAGAAACCAACACAATATTGTAAAGCAATTATCCCACAATTAAAAATAAAGGAAAACAACAAGGCGGGGGGCGGGGGGGCTTCCCTAGTAGTCCAGTGGCTAAGCTTCTGTGTTCCCAATGCCGGGGCTCGGGTTCAACCCCTGCTGAGGGAACTAGATCTCAGTCTTAGTTGCAGCTAAGAGTGCCAGTGGTAAAACTAAAAGAAACTGCATGTCACAGTGAAGACCGAAGATCCCACATACGACAACGAAGACCCAGCACAGACAAATAAATAGGCATTACAACAAAATAATAATAAGCTCCAAACTGTCTCACGGCATTTGCCATTTCCATGATGTGAATACTCCTACCGTAGCCAACTTCAATCGACCAACATTGTGACACTGAATGCGGAGTGGAGACAGATACTGCAACGGGCTCTGAGCTGCCAGAAGCCAGCGTTTCCACCCCAGTGATTCCCACCCACCCTTCACCACCATTTCAAAGTCAAATCAGCTGCGGAAGCAAGCCCATCCTAATATTTGGAGGGTTTAGGGTGAGGATACAAATGGAGGCCCACAGATTATATATCTAAATATTTAAGTTATGAGTCAAACTAATAAACTGTTCATTAAAATATTGCCTATCCTGCTGCCATGATAAATATACCTTCATAATTACTGAATCAGGTTTAAATTTGGGATTCTATGCCTAACACAGGCAGAGAGAAGAAGCCATTTGGGGACTTCCCCGGTGGCCCAATGGCCAAGATTCCATGCTCCCATTCCAGGCGACCCAGGTTTGATCCCTGGTCAGGGAACCAGATTCCACATGCTGTAACTAAGAGTTCACAGGCCACAAGGAATATTGAAGACCCAGCATGCCGCAACTAAGACCTGGTGCAGCCAAGTAAATAAATATTTTAAAAAGAAGAAGAAGCCATCCCTGGCCCTCTGTCTCAGGCCCAGCCCCTGCTCCTGCTCACCCTCAGCACACACAGCCCTGGTCCATGCGTCCAAGCGCCACTGCACCCTGGGCAAACAGCACACCCTAAGCCATCCCTTGGCCCAAGTATGAGCACACTGGCAGTGTGGTCTCTGTACAAGGGAATGGGCCCAGGGTAAAGTGGTCTTGAGGTCACTCAGGCAGGGAGTTACAGGGCCCCAAGTACCTGAAGCATGGAGGTGAGTCTCTAAGTGGGCATGTCTCCACTGCCATGTAGATTCTTCATCCCATGTGAAGGGCAAGGCCAGATCAGGGCCAGAGCAGACCCTTTCCAGTAGGAGGCTCGGAGCAGGGTGCCATCTCTGAGAGTGATTACTGCGGAGAAGTCCCTCCAGCCACCCAGGTCTTCTGACGATCTTCAGTATTTAATCTCCTGACCTTGGCAGGGCTCTTGAAATTTCAATCACTCAGGTAGAGCGCTTGAGTACTTACAGTTGGCTGGGACTGAGCTGTACGGTAAAGGAATGAAAAGATCTTTCTGACCCAATATTCCCCAAAGGATAGTTCATTACATTGAGCCTTCACTTACAGTTTAGGGCAGGGTCAGCAAACCAGGACCTGAGGGCCTATCCTGCCTGACTGTTTTTGTATGGCCCTTGAGTTTAGAATGGATTTTACATTCTGAAAGAGTTAAGAAAAAATCCAAAGAAGAATATTTCATGACATAGGAAAACTATGATACTCTACTTTGTGTCCATAAATAAACGTTTATGGGAACATAGCCCTGCCCTTTTGTTTACACGTTGTCTGTGGCTATTTTCACTATACAACAGCAGAATTGAAGACTTGCATCAGAGACTATGACCACATGACCCAAGCTGTTTACTTTGACCCTGTACAAAAAGGTCATCAACCCCTGTTTTATTTGCTTGTTTGTTTGGGCCGCACCACACAGCATGCAGAACTTCTCTGCCCAGGGATCAAACCCATACCCTCTACACTGGAAGGGTGGAGTCTTTACCCCCAGAAGGCCTGTGAACCCCCACTTCAGAGTTAAGTTTCTACATTTCTCCAGAGAAGATGGGTGATATGGAGAGTTAAGGGATGTGAACCCCTGAGAAGGAAGGGCAAGAAGGGGACAAGCAAAAGGAAGACCGGAAGTTCTGACTGGGCAGACTGCAGAAACTTGCCCTCTCTCTGTAGAAAAGAGAAGTTATACAAAGGCAGTAAGGGCCTGCAGGGGGGACACTTAAGAACAAAGAGGAAGGAGAAGTGGGTATCTTACCCTCTCACTTCATCAACATTGAGGCCAGGCTTTGCCTTGTTTTTTTTTCCCATTAATCTCATTTATAAGCTTTGCTTAACTGGAAGGTTAAATCTTAACAGCAGTTCCTTGTCTATGTGATAATCTTTGTAGTTGAAAATGGGACTGGGGGCTCATCATTGAAACATCTAGAGAAGCTCTGTCCCCTAGACATAAATGGAAGATAGGTAATAATCTATGCAGAAAAGAATCTGAAAAAAATAGATATATATGTGTATAACTGAATCACTTAGCTGTACTAACACAATATCACAAATCAGCTATACTTCAATTAAAAACAAACAAATAAGAAGGGTAGACAAACTTTAAAATAATAATAATATAAGCAGGAATATAATCTTTAATTTTCTAGTAGCCTCATTTTAAAAAGTAAAAAGAACTGGTAATATTAATAAACTCCCTTACTTGATGCAATGTATCTACCATATTATCAATTCAACATATAATCATGTAAAATTTTTAATGAATTATCAAATATTCTCAACACACTGAAGTACTTTCTAATAACTGAGTCAAGTTTCAGCTTTTCAAGTTACACTGAAATTGAATAAAATTAAAACTCAGTTCCTCGGGTGTACTAGTCTCATTTTAAGTGCTTAATAGTCACAGATGGCTAGTAACACTGTACTGAATAGTGTAACTCTACACAAATCCCTAACACCGAACTGCCGTATTATCCTCTGTGATTGGTTTCTATCAACTCCGGGCAACATTAAATATTTACAGAGCACTTATTCTCTCCTTTTAAGCTTTCTGGATGACAGGAAATTGACATGGGTAATTTCTCTGTGTTGACTGCTTTCTTTGCTCTTCTGGCGCTACAAAATATTCCAGGCTCATCTCGAATTTTCCCTGCAGCCTCATCTTGCTAAAGATCATTTTGGCCAGGTCATCCCCTCTTTTACAACCCTCAGTGACTTTCAGAGAATAAAATCCTTACTGTGGTTTCAAGGCCATTTTTTTTTCCCTCAAGCCTCAATCCCTGATGCTCTCTGCCCTTGCTCACCTGACTCTAGTCACATGGAGTTCTGACAGTTTCTAGGACATGCCCAATTATTTCAACCTCAGGGCCTTTGCAAGGCTGGCTCTGTCATCCTTCATCTTTCATGTCATGTTACCTCCGCAGAAAGGATTCCTTGAACTCTGCACCTCAAAGAGCTTCCTGTCCTAAAGTTACTTCTCTTGTCACCGCTGGCCCACTACACCTCAGTACTTGGTGTCATCTCTATTATGTTTGCTTTAAAGCATATATTAACATATGGTCAATTCTTTTATTTTTGGCATTTTAAATAAGATTTAAATCAATACAAATGCAACAATTATAAATGCAGACTGACAAAGGAAAGTTGAATTGGGCATCAAAACTGACAGGGTTGCCACTGGTGACATGCTTTCCAACCCTTAAACAACCCTCGCAAAGTTCCAAACAAAACTGAATCTTTTGTTCTTTGATTTAAACATTACTTGCACCCCTAGAAAATTCAGTGTTTGCTAAAATTGAACAGAGAATACTTTTGCATTTACATATAAAACAGGATTAGGTTTTAGGCTCAGAGCATTATAAACAAGTTTTTCACCTACTTGAAGGTCAGGTGGGGCGCTTGAGAGTCACATGCCACCTGCAATAGTTTTTCACTGAGCTTGGCAGTATGTTTAGCGTCCCTGACCTAATGCTGACCTTGCCAGAAGATTCCCCAATCACTGTGTCAATCAGATGTGTCCACATTTGACTGAGATTTCCAAAGCATTTCAATTTCTAAAACCCATTTGTTTTAGATTTCTAGAACATTTCCTGGGCTGGTGAGGGGCATTGTTTTCTAAGAAGCCATGACATAAGACTGAGATTCATAAGTAGGGCAAGCAGAGAGACCACAGGATAGGGCCTTTTGTGTGTAGTCACCCCACCTCACCATAACAACTATTGCAATATTAAAGTGGGCTCTAACTGCTGGGAAGGCATTCTGTTATCAGGAAGGTAACCGAGCACCCACAGCTCCCTCTGCTGACTCCTGCTCTCTCAGCTCGAGCACCATTCTGCAGACCTGCTCCCAGGATACAAGGTGAGCAAGACAAATGTCTGCCCAAGCAGAGGGAGCCATGCTTGTGAAGTCATATTAGGGGAACACCTCCTCCAGATACCCCTCAGGCACTGCCCTCCTTTGTCTCCTCCTTGCCAGGAGGCAGGAGGAGCACAGGAGACAGACTGGAGACAAGTCTGAACAGCATGCTTTAACCAGAACCCAGCATACTGTAACAGACAAGCAAGCTGCATATCCAGTGGTCGGCCCCACCTCTCTGTCACCAGGCCCTAAGGCCTGAGCGAGTTCCCCAGAGATTAGAGAAGTGCTCTCGGCTTCCTGAGGATTCCACCAGTTGAAAGTGTCTTTCCTTGGGGACGGGATGCTCCCAGCCCAATATCTGTTTAAAAAGTGTAACCTGACCTTCCTACACTTTTAGTAGGAACGTAAATTGGTACGAAGTTCCTTAAAAAACTAAAAATAGAGCTACCATATGATCCACTCCTGGGCGTGTATCTGGAGAAAACCATAATTTTAAAAGATACATGCACCCCAGTGTTCATAGCGACACTATTTACAATAACCAAGACATGGAAGCAACCTAACTGTCCTTTAACAGATGAATGGATAAAGAAGATGTGGTACATACGTACAGTGGAATACTAAAATCAGCCATGAGATAAAAGAAGAAATAATGCCACTTGCAGGAACATAGATGGACCTAGAGATTATCATTCTAAGTGAAGAAAGTCAGACAGAGAAAGACAAATATCACATGATGTCACTCATATGTGAAATCTAATTTTTTAAGTGATGTAAATAAACGTATTCACAAAACAGAGTCACGGATTTTGAAAACAGACTTGACAAAGAGGAAAGTGGCAGGAAGGGGCAAGTTAGGAGGTTGGGCTTAAAATACACACACTACTATACGTAAAATAGACAATCAACAAGGACCTACTGTATAGCACAGGGAATTCTACTCAATATTCTGTAACAACCTATATGGGAAGGAAATCTGAAAAAAGAATAAACATACGTATGTGTTTAACTGAATCAGTATGCTGTACACCTGAAATTAATACAACATTGTAAATCAACTATACTCCAATAAATTTTTTTTTTAAGTGTGACCTGATTCACTTAAACAGTCATATTGTCTCCCCAGTGAGCCTTTGCAGGGAAAGCAAAAGCATCCAGCTTTATAGAGTGCCTACTCTGTGCCAGACATTGGCGCAGGTGCTCCACACAGGTCACCTCATGCAGCCCTCCCAGTACACCATACACAGCAGGCACTAAGATCGCTGTTCAAAGATGAGGAACCTGAGGCTGAGGGAGGCCAGGCAACTTGCCCAGTATCACACAACTCTTAAGCAGCCTACTAGCCTACCCACAAGTAGACTACCTGACCCTAACAACAACTTCACGATGGCTTGAGCGGTGAAGGTGTGACCTGTGTGAGGACTTTGAGGGCAGGAGTCTCCTTGACCAGGAGAAGGAATCAGCCAGTCTAGGACAGAAGTGCAGTCTGGGGTCTGGCTCAGGTGCCCGTCAGTGAAACACAGACGATACCTTCCCCCAGGAGGTTTGTGAGCCTTAAAAGAATGGACACTGGCACAGAGTAGAGGCTCGTTCCCATGCCTTCCCTGCTCTGCAGTCCTGATGTAACTGTGCTCTGTTGTCCACAGACAGGTGTTTGCCAGCCTTTGCCCACAGCTGGTGCCTCTGACAATCAATCAGGCACCCAGCAGGAGACAGACAGAACACTCAAACCTTTTACCCAGAGAGAATTTGCAAACGCGCTAAAAGGCAGAGATAAGGCAACCATCAAGAGGTTATGAGCTACTGAAGTACCAGCCATGCTGAGAAGCCCTTTCCACATCAGACCTGAAGGACAAAAGAAGGGGACAGAATTACTGGAGTCTAGTAAAAGCTGGGACTACAGAGAAAGGTCTGCCCACCAGGAACTGCATCTGTACATCCTTGGTACCCAGACTTTAGAGTATCAAAACTGCCTTGGAGGGCTTGTTTAAATACAGATTGGACTTCCCTGGTGGTTCAGTGGCTAGGACTCTGCGATCCCAATGCAGCAGGCCCGGGTTCGATCCCTGGTCAGGGAATTAGATCTCACATGCTGCAACTTAGAGTTTGAATGACACAACTAAAGAATCCTGAGGGCCACAGCTAAGAACTGGTGCAGTCAAATAAATAAAAATATATATTTTTTAAAATATGGATTGCTATGTCCCCCAGGAGTTTGAAGTTGGACTAGAACCTTCATTTCTAACAAGTCCTAGGTGATGGAGATGCTTCTGGTATGCTGCCCATTTTTTGAGACCCACTGCCTCAGAGGAGAAGGCAATGGCACCCCACTCCAGTACTCTTGCCTGGAAAACCCCATGGATGGAGGAGCCTGGTGGGCTGCAGTCCATGGGGTCGCTAAGAGTCGGGCACGACTGAGCAACTTCCCTTTCGCTTTTCCCTTTCATGCATTGGAGAAGGAAATGGCAACCCACTCCAGTGTTCTTTCCTGGAGAATCCCAGAGATGGGGGAGCCTGGTGGGCTGCCGTCTATGGGGTCACACAGAGTCAGACACGACTGAAGCGACTTAGCAGCAGCAGCAGCCTGAGAGGAACAGAACCACAGTGAGGAAGTATCAATACCCTGACCTCTCTCTTCTTCCATCTTCCAGACCCTGGCTGGGGGTTTTCATTGGCTGGACCCAACCCAGTGCCAGAGGGTACAGGCTGGAGATAACCCGCTGCTAGGACACAGAACAGGAAGGAGACCGGATCCGAGAGGCAAAGAACAAGGAATAATCATAAATTCCCCACGCCTCCCTCTGCTCCTTCACTTCTGCCAGCCCATTCATCAGAGGACCCCATTCTTATTCAAACAGTTTTCTACCCTATGGCTTCTCTGACCATCATTCCTGAGTGCTAATAAAATACATTACAGTTTCCTCAGAGGCTTAAAGAAAATTATGATTCTCTCAACTCAATTAAATAAATGATCTGTCATGTCTTATTTCCCTGCAGTCATTTTGTGCGTTTCCTGTGCTGAGAAGTGTTGAGATTCATATCTGGAACAAAGCTGTCATTCCCCACCCCTTTTATTTCAGCTTTCCTCAGCCATTTCTAGGAGCCCTGTTTTCTGATTCATACATTTTTTTCCTTAGAATTTAAGGATTTCTTTTCTTACCTAAGAAAACAATAATAAAACCATATTTCTTGAACTTTCTCACAATGTCTCTTCTTATATCCCCTGCTCCTGATTTTGAAAAGTAAAAACACTTTTAGCAGTGAGCCTAATCCTCCAGATTTGTATGAAGAGTTCAGGAGGAAGAAAATCTGTTTAGTTAAAGTCCACTTAATGTTTGTGAATGAAAACACTAACCAATGTTAGCAGTTCTACAAAAACACTGACTCCCGAGCTATCCCTGAGACTGAGAACATTTATACACAGCAACTCCCATAATGCGAGTAGGATTGATAAGATGAGAAATCAGAGGACTTCTTCGGTGGTCCAGTGGTTCACTTCAAGCTTACACTGCTGCGGGCATGGGTTCAATCCCTGGTCAGTGAACTAAGATCCCACATGCCACTCAGCACAGCCAAAGAATAGGAAAAAAAAAAATTTTTTTTTAAAGTTTTTAGAAAGAAGAAGAGAAATCAGTTTGATCAGTGGTCGGACCAGGAGCCTGGGAGAGCTGAAACTTGCCACAGTGTGACTTAAAGGCAGTATATCTCTGGCAGAGATATTCTGTAATATATACTCAGATATGTTCTGATTCCCTGAAGACATACTCCCCCACCAAATTCTGCCTCTCAGCCACCCATCAGAGTTCCGCACAGTTCTGCCTTCCTTTCTCACTGAGTAACTGTCCTTTGCCTACAAAGTGGAACAAGTTTATCTTTTGCACCAACTCTATCCACTGACAGTGGTGGCCTCTAGTACTGTGTGGAGAATTGTGGTGCTTACCTTCCAGTAGGGCTTCCCTGATAGCTCAGTTTATAAAGAATCTGCCTGCAATGCAGAAGACCCCGGTTTGGCTCCTGGGTTGGGAAGATCTGGAGAAAGGATAGGCTACCCACTCCAGTATTCTTGGACTTCCCTTGTGGTTCAGCTGGTAAAGAATCCGCCTGCAATATGGGAGACCTGGGTTGGATCCCTGGATTGGGAAGATCCCCTGGAGAAGGGAAAGGCTACCCACTCCAATGTTCTGGCCTAGAGAATTCCATGCACTGTGTAGTCCATGGGGTCACAGAGTAGGACATGACTGAGCAACTTTCACTTTCATCTTCTAGTAAAATAAGTCAACAAATGAAGGAATAAGATAATTTTAAATTGTGGTAAAGAAAGAAATTCTAACATGGGAGCATCAGGTAGAGTCCATTTTCTTTTCTTTCCTTCTTTCTTCCTTCCTTTCTCTCGTTCTTTCTGGCTGCACTGGGTCCTCATTGCTGCATGTGGGCTTTCTCTAGTTGCGGTGAGTGGGGCTTAGTCTCTAGTTGTGGTGCACAGGATTCTCATTTCAGTGGCTTCTCTTGTTTTAGAGCATGGGGTCCAGGCCCACAAATTTCAGTACTTGCAGTACATGGTCTCAGTTGTTACAGCTCATGGTCTCCAGTTCAGTTCAGTTCAGTCGCTCAGTCATGTCTGACTCTTTGCGACCCGATGAATTGCAGCACGCCAGGCCTCCCTGTCCATTACCAACTCCCGGAGTTCACTCAAAGTCACATCCATTGAGTTGGTGGTGCCATCCAGCCATCTTATCCTCTATCGTCCCCTTCTCTTCCTGCCCCCAATCCATCCCAGCATCAGAGTCTTTTCCAATAAGTTAACTCTTTGCATGAGGTGGCCAAAGTACTGGAGTTTCAGCTTTAGCATCATTCCTTCCAAAGAACACCCAGGACCGATCTCCTTTAAAATGGACTGTGGATCTCCTTGCAGTCCAAGGGACTCTCAAGAGTCTTCTCCAACACCACAGTTCAAAAGCATTAATTCTTCGGTGCTCAGCCTTCTTCACAGTCCAACTCTCACATCCATACATGACGACTGGAAAAACCATAGCCTTGACTAGACGGACCTTAGTTAGCCAAAGTAATGTCTCTGCTTTTCAATATGCTCTCTAGGTTGGTCATAACTTTCCTTCCAAGGAGTAAGCATCTTTTAATTTCATGGCTGCAATCACCATCTGCAGTGATTTGGGAGCCCAAAAAAATAAAGTCTGACACTGTTTCCACTGTTTCACCATCTATTTCCCATGAAGTGATGGGACCNCCATTCCTACTTTTACCAGAGAGTGTGGCTATTTTTTTGAGTGGCTTGCATTATCATAAATATTTTGTGTCTATGTAGGACTTTTGTGGTGGCAATATTCTCTTTAGATATAGGAAACTGAATCAAGACAAAGAGAACAACGTATTTCATGAGAAATGTTTTAGAAAAGATTGTGTGTGTGTATGTGTGTGTGTGTGTGTGTGTGTGGTGTGTATGGTATGTGTGGTGTGTATGGTATGTGTGTGTGTTCTTCCCTAGAAAAGCTATTAAAATGTTGGATTATGAGTAAAGTTTTTTTCCATTGTTTCCATATTCTCTAGGATTATGCTAATTATATTTTAAGCTTTTTTTGTGTTTCATTTACATATTAAGCTTTTGGGGAGCATAGCATTAGACCATTAGCAATTATTGAAAACTTCAGAAAGTAAATATAATTTTGTTGATTTCTTTCTTAACTTAGAACGTATTTTCCTTTCAGTATATTCAAGAGAGATTTCTATAAATCTTTACTAAATCAACCTTATTTTGTTGAACTAAATCTTCTGTAACTTACTATTTTTTTTTTTTTTTTTAGTCTTCACAATTTGTTGATTTCTAAGACTTCCCTGGTGGGTCAGACGGTAAAGTGTCTGTCTACAATGCGGGAGACCTGAGTTCAATCCCTGGGTTGGGAAGATCCCCTGGAGAAGGAAATGGCAATCCACTCCAGTACTCTTGCCTGGAAAATCCCATGGACGGAGGAGCCTGGTAGGCTACAGTCCATGGGGTCGCAAAGAGTCAGATACGACTGAGCGACTTCACTTTCACTTTCAAGAGTAGTGTAGATTTCTGGACAGGTAAAATCTCTCCTTTGTGAAAGTTGAATGCTCAGTTTTTACTGTGTTCTGAAATTTCAGGGCATTTGGGGAGGGTGGAACAGTTTACCAAACATCCTTCTTGGAACTTATTGGGCCGTTTTAAACTAAAGACAAGCTGCAAATGAAAGCATTTACAAAACTGAAGTAGAGTCACATATATAGAAAACAAATTTATGGTTACCAGGGGTTAAGGGTGGTAGAGGGTTAAACTAAGAGATTGGAATTAACATGTACACACTACTATATATAAAATAGACAATTAATAACGAGCTACTGTATAACATAGGGAATTCTGATTAATACTCTGTAAAATCACTGCAGATGGTGACTGCAGCCATGAAATTAAAAGACGCTTACTCCTTGGAAGAAAAGTTATGACCAACCTACATAGCATATTCAAGAGCAGAGACATTACTTTGCTGACTAAGGTCCGTCTAGTCAAGGCTATGGTTTTTCCTGTGGTCATGTATGGATGTGAGAGTTGGACTGTGAAGAAGGCTGAGCGCCGAAGAATTGATGCTTTTGAACTGTGGTGTTGGAGAAGACTCTTGAGAGTCCCTTGGACTGCAAGGAGATCCAACCAGTCCATTCTGAAGGAGATCAGCCCTGGGATTTCTTTGGAAGGAATGATGCTAAAGCTGAAACTCCAGTACTTTGGCCACCTCATGCAAAGAGTTGACTCATTGGAAAAGACTCTGACACTGGGAGGGATTGAGGGCAGGAGGAGAAGGGGACAACAGAGGATGAGATGGCTGGATGGCATCACGGACTCGATGGATGTGACTTTGAGTGAACTCCGGGAGTTGGTGATGGACAGGGAGGCCTGGCGTGCTGCGATTCATAGGGTCGCAAAGAATCGGACACGACTGAGCAACTGAACTGAACTGAACTGAACTTGCTATAGTCGTGTCCAACTCTTTGTGAGCCTATGGACTGTAGCCCGCCAGGTTCCTCTGTCCATCGGGTTCTCCAGGCATGGAGTGAGTTGCCATGGGGGATCCTCCCCACCCAGGGATTGAACCCATATCTCTTAAGTCTCCCACATTGCAGGTATATTCTTTACCAGCTGAGCCACAAGGGAACCCCCTAATGCTATTGGTAGAGGCCAAAAAATTCACATTCTGTGATGGATCATCACAATGAAGAGGCTGGAACCAACATGCAACCTCTGATCATTAAGAAAATGGGATAGTTTTGATAGTTTTGATGCTAAAAACCAACTTGTCATGATGTCACCTGTTCATTTAATTAGAGTGACTACCACTTCTGTCTAATTCACCTTCCCTGAGTTCTAGATATAATAATTACAGACTGCAACTTTCATATTCCTGGCATTTGCCTTACTTGTTGAACCACTGTGGTGCATATTTGTTTAAACAATGGAAAAACTGTCCTCATGCCCTGTGAGTTTAAAAAAAAAAAGAAGTATGAGGAAATGGTCAACTGGATTTAATGCTATTGAGAGGTTCTCTGAAAACAGAAAAATCTTTATTGGGTTTGGCAATATGGAGGTCACTGACAAATTTAGCAAAAGGGATGATTTCTATAGACTAGCAAGACCAGAAGCCACATACCACATGTGGCTTTATCCCCAGTTCTCATAATAGCCCTTAAAGCTAAGGTTTGTTAACTTTCTACATTATTCACCAATAAGCATGATGTTGAAGTCTGAAGCTCTGGAGCCCAAGGACCGGGGTTCAAATCTGGCTCCTCCCTTAACAGCTGTGGTGCATATTTGTTTAAACAATGGAAAAACTGTCCTCATGCCCAGTGAGTTTAAAAAAAAAAACAAAAAGAAGTATGAGAAAATGGTTGACTGGATTTAATGCTATTGAGAGGTTTTCTGAAAACAGAAAAGGCTTTAACCAGTTATTTAACCAGTCTGTACCTCAGTTTCCTCATCTGTAAAATAAGAATAGTGATAATACATCATAGGGTTGTTTGAGAATGGTGTGATTTAGTATATGTGAAGCTAGGCAAAGATTTGTTAAATATTTACTATCGACCTTGTCACCCTTCCCCTCGTACAGATAAAGAAACAGGCTCTCCGGGTTTTCTGTAGGTTCCAAGACTAATAGTGAAGGAGAAAGTATGTCAACCCCGTTCTCCTGGACTCCACACCCTGAGTTAAGAACTTGAGGAATGACTCCCACTCAGGCACCAAGCCCTCGGATCCAGGTTCCTTTAAGAGCAAGAGGCCTCTTTGGGAGGTGAGCAAGTGGTCAGCAGGACCTAGTAAACAAGGCATACCCTTCTGGTGATACCTGGCCCCTCATATACCCAGCAGAGAAGGCACTGGCACCCCACTCCAGTACTCTTGCCTGGAAAATCCCATGGATGGAGGAGCCTGGTGGGCTGCAGTCCATGGGGTCACTAAGAGTCAGACACGACTGAGCGACGTCACTTTCACTTTTCCGTTTCATGCATTGGAGAAGGAAATGGCAACCCATTCCAGTGTTCTTGCCTGGAGAATCCCAGGGACGGGGGAGCCTGGTGGGCTGCCGTCTATGGGGTCACACAGAGTCAGACACGACTGAAGTGACTTAGCAGCAGCAGCAGCATATACCCAGAGACTGAACTGGTCATTTATAGATAACATACACACTCCTTAGCCAGATGATGTGAGTACCTCTTTGAGTAGATAAGAACAATGTACCCCATCCAGTAACTGGAGTTACTTAGTCACATGTTTCCAACAGGATTATCATCTAGCCCCAACCTATTCACTCCTTTCACCCTGGTGATTATTTACCTCTATCAAGGTTATTCATTGTTGTTGTTGTTTAGTTGCTAAGTTGTGTCTGACTCTTTTATGACCCCATGGATGGTAGCCCACCAGGCTCCTCTGTCCCTGGGATTCTCCAGGCAAGAATACTGGAGTGAGTTGCCATTTCCTTCTCCAGGGGATTTTCCCAGTCCAGAAATCCAACCCACGTTTCTTACTTCTCTTGAATTGGCAGGCGTGTTCTTTTACCACTAGCGCCACCTGAGAAGCCCATTGTAGTCATGTCTTGATATCTCCATAGCAATATGAAAATAACTTATGTTTTAATGTAAATTTTTTCATGCATAAAATTATGTCTATACTCATCACAGGAACTGCACAAAATTCACATATGCAGGTTTATGACTTTGGGCAAGAACTTCAGCTCTCTGAGACTCAGTTTCCTCAACTGAAAGGAATATAACATAAGAGTAATAAATATCTTTTAAGTATTTTCTATGCGCCAAGTACTGTATATACTAAGTACTTTACAGGCCTTACTTTATTTAATCACTCAGTGACCCTGTGAAATAGGAATGACTCTGATCATTATTTCGCAAATAAATAAAGCCCAGACATGTGAAGTGACTTGCCCAAGGTCACTTCAGAAGAGTTATGTAATCTGAACCCCGATTCCCAGCTGGTCACCCAGAGCTCAGGCTCACCAGACTATCACCGGATCACAAGCTGTGTTGTGCAGTGCTAAGTTGCTCAGTCCTGTCTGACTCTTTGTGACCCTGTGGACTGTAGCCTGCCAGGCTCCTCTATCCATGGGGATTCTCCAGGCAAAATACTGGAGTAAGTTTCCATGCCCCCCTTCAGGGGATCTTCCTGACCCAGGGATTAAACCTGCATCTCTTATGTCTCCTGCATTGGCAGGTGGGTTCTTTACCCCTCGTGCCACCCAGGAAGCTGTCATCAGACTATAGTTGAAAGTAATTGAAAAACTAAAGTTAATGTGTAAAAAGCTCGTAGTGTCTGCTACGCGACGTGGATTTGATCCCTGAGTCAGGAAGATCCCTTGGAGAAGCAACTGGCAACCCACTCCAGGATTCTTGTCTGGAAATCCCCATGGACAGAGGAGCTTGATGGGCTACAGTCCATGGGGTCAAAAAAGAGTCAGACACAAATTAGCGACTAAACAACAAAAATTTTCTGCATAGATCTATTTGCCTGGTGAAAACTGGGTAATGAGAAACACCAGCAGTGTGGGGAGGGGACACCAGATGGTGCCCAACTGTGGAGGCAGCACAGAACGTTGGGATCTAGAGAATAATAATGCTGATAGCTAAGGTATACGAAGTGTCTGTTTGCTTCGTACCTGGCACTGCACTGATTTAATCCTTGTAACAACCCTATGAAATGGGTGGTATTATTATTCCCATTTCTTAAGTAGGGAAACAAGACACAAGTTGCTGAAATTGCATAGCTAGTAAGTGGAGAAACCAGGGACCAAACCCTAGGCAAGGCTGGTGCTGAAGTCCACCTGCTTTACCATCCTGCTATAGCCGACTCTGTAAAATTATACCAATTTTTTGCCCCATAATGTGATCATCTCACATCTAAGTATTATTGTTAAATAGATTTACCCATTTTGTTGGAAATTCACTTATTGTTGCTATAGTGTGTGTATGGTTTCTCTTAAAAATAAAAATATCTAAAGGTGGGCAACGGATTTGAGAGACAGTCTTTCCAAAGAAAATTTACAAATGGCCAGTAAGGGCATGAAAAGATGTTCAAATCAGTAATCATCAGGGAAATGCAAATCAAAACTACAATGAGCTCCTACTTCACATCCAGAAGAATGGCTATTATAAAAATAAAAGAACAGAAAATAACAAGTGTCAACAAGAATGTAGAAAAGTGGGAACCCTGGGCATTGTTGGTGGGAATGTATAATGGTGAAGATGTTGTGAAAATGATTTGGCAGTTCCTCAAAAATTAATCAGAGAATTAACATATGGGCTTCCCAGGAGGTACTAGTGGTAAGGTACCCGCCTGCCACTGCAGGATGTATAAGAGATGCGGGTTCCGTTCCTGGTTTGGGAGAGATCCCCTGGAGGAGGTCATGGCAACCCACCCCAGTATTCTTGCCCGCAGAATCCCATGGACAGAGGAGCCTAGCAGACTATATAGTCCGTGGGGTCACAAAAGAGTCAGATATGATTGAAGGGATTTAGCATGGATGCACACGCACTAGCAATTCCATTTCTGGGTATATACTCAAAAGAACTGAAAGCAGAGATGTGAATAAATATCTGTACATGTTCACGGCAACATTATTCAGAATAGTCAAATAGTGGAAGAAGCCTGTCATGGGGTTAATTCTGCCCCTGCCCCTAATTCTTTTATTGAAGTCCTAACACCCAGTACCTCAGAAAGTATATATCTGGAGATAGGACCTTTAAAAGGGTAATTAAGGTTAAAGAAGGTCATTGGTGAGCAATTGAGCAACTAAGCACACACACACATATATACAACACAATATTACTGAGCCTTTAAAAGGGAGGAAATTCTGACACAGTCTACCAAATAGATGACCCTTGAAGACACTATTCTCTGGTAAATAAGGACAGTCTCAATATATTATATGATTCCACTTAAATGAAGTACCCAGAGGAGTCAAACTTAGAGAGACAGGAAGCAAAATGGTGGTTGTTAGAGGCTGGGTAAAGAGGAAAATGGGGAGTAGATACAGAGGTTCAGTTTGGGATGATGGGAAAGTTCCAGAGATAGATAGTGGTAAAGACTGCACAACAATATCAATGTACTTAATGTCGCTACACTGTACGCTTTTAAAAAATGCAATGATAGAGGAGTTCACTGGTTGTCTAAGGGTTAGCATTCAATGCTTGCACTGCTGTGGCCCACGTTCAATCCCTAGTTGATCCCACAAGCCAGGTGGCATGAACAAAAAAATTTTCTTAAATAGAAAGTAATGATAAACCAGTCAATCCTAAAGGAAATCAGTCCTGAATACTCATTGGAGGACTGATGCTGAAGCTGAAGCTCCAATACTTTGGCCACTTGATGCAAAGAACTGATTCATTAGAAAAGACCCTTATTTTTTGAAAGATTGAAGGCAGGAGAAGGGGACGACAGAGAAGGAGATGGTTGAATGGCATCACCGACTCAATGGATATGAGTTTGAGCAAGCTTCAGGAGTTGGTGATGGACAGGGAGGCCTGGAGTGCTGCGGTCCATGGGGTTGCAAAGAGTCGGACACGACCAAGTGACTGAACTGATGAAAAATAAAGAGAGAGAAAATGATGTCATCACCCAGAGCCCAGGAACAGCACACTCTTAAGTTTGGCATACCCAGAGCCCACCCTTGCTCCACAGCTCCTGCCCCTAACTGTGCCCAGAGGCCCTACCAGAATTCAGGATGGAATGAGGGGATGGCTTCTCCCTTTCTTTCACCTTTCAGTGTCTGGCCAGTGGCTCCTATTAGAAGATCCTAACAGAAGCAAGCAGAAAAGAGATTCTGGGAAATGTAGTTTGCAGGCTTCCAGCCCAGAAAACTATAGAGGGGAAAACTGACTGATGACAGACTCTACCCAACTCATAACTTTTTAAACAAAGTGATTGGAAAGAAGGGAGCAGTGGGGGGAAAGGAAATGAGGTTTTGAAGCTCACAGGATTCCTGTGGATAACGTTACCTTCCATCAGCCGCAACTCCAGGTTTTGAGGAACTGCCCTTTACTAGTAATCCCTGGGGGTATGTGAGGCTGTCAGTCAGGGAGGACGTCCCCTCCCACTCCACAGGCATGAGCAAAGGACCCAAACAAGTCAGTTCTCTCCCTTCTATCCCGTTGAACAGTGATTAATTCAGGGAAAGGCATGTGATCCAAGCAGGTGTATTCACAACCATTTTAGGGAAGTGCTAAGCAAAAAAAAGGATCTCTTGTTTTAAGAGATGATGAGCTATTTTGTTGTCGTTCAGTTGCTAAGTCATGCATAGTCGTGTCCAACTCTTTGCGATTCCATGGACTGCAGCACACCAGGCTTCCCTGTACTTCACCATCTCCTGGAGTTTGCTTAAACTCATTTCTATTGAGTCCGTGATGCTATCTAACCAACTCATCCTCTGTCACCCTCTTTTCCTCTTGCCTTCAATCTTTCCCACCATCAGATCTTTTCCAATGAGTCAGCTCTTCACATCAGGTGGCCCAAGTACCGGTGCTTCAGCTTTAGCATCAAGGAAGCATCATGATGAGCTATAAGTGAGAGGGTAACAGGCAGAAAGGCCAGGGGTCTCCAAGCAGAGGAAATAGACTGCAAGTATCAGACATTTGTATCCCTTAAGTGGCAGGAGGAAACAAACTATCGATATTTTTTTCCTTCTCTATACAAATTTAAAAGGAAGTTTCTCTTAAAACACTGTGTTGCCATAATGACACCTGGTTTCACCTGAAGTTAACTACTCTCAAACTTTGAGATAACCAATGCATTTTTCTTATGGAAATGTTTGTCTTAAGCTATACTAATGTACTATGCATTTACCCCAAACTCTGTCTTCAAGTCGGTTCCGCCTAATGGCTCAGAAGGTTCTTGACAAAAGTATACAGTATGTTATACTCAGATATTGTTCCCCTAATCCATGTACATGAAACTATTTTTATGGTGATCTGCCCTTCTACAAGATTCAAATTAATCATTTTATGGCCTGGGATGAACCTTTTGGTACCAAGGTTATCCCAAAATTCATCTTATGGGTGAGGGGCCTGGTGCCATTCTGAGTTTTAAGACATTCCTTTCTTTCATTAACAGACTGCTGGTGACTATATAACATCCAACTGAAGACTAGCCTTCTGATGCCAATGTCAGAAGCTTTCTCTATCTCCTTTATACTTTAATAAAACTTTATTACACAAAAGCTCTGAGCAATCAAGCCTCATCTCTGGCCCTGGATTGAATTCTTCTCTAGAGGCCAAGAATCCTGGCGTCTTTTTGTTCAGCAACAACCTTTCCTAAGGACCCTACAAACCTGAAGGTGCTGGAACCATCTTCCTACTAAGGAGAGATGGCCTGCTTGGGAATATAACATCAGCTTCTTTTTCTTTTTTCTGGCCAGAGTCAACCAGTGGATCATGCTGGGAGAGGGATGCATTCAAAACCCAAAGACAACTTCTGCCTCTTTCAAAAAGTTTATCTTCAAAGCTTTCTCATGTGAAATGCCATTGGTTCAGGTCTCTTCGTTTTAAGCTTATACAGTGGAGTATGTATTTTATTGTCTGATTGTTTTTAAACCCTAAATGCAGGTTCAGCAAGTTCAGTGATTTCCTTGTCTAGCACTTAGGTTACACTCAGGAGTTGCCCTCATGGTGCAGAGCCTTGCACTGCAGCCCTATAATTATATGCTTTGGGAACTTCTGTAAATAATTGCCTTGGATGGGGTTCAAGCAGCTTTCTACTGAGTTCTGGTGTGTACTTAAGGTGTCTCTATGACCTGCCAACTGTGTTTGCTTGCTTGGTGATGAGAGAGGTCACCAAAGCCAGGAAAAACCTAGAAACCACAGCCTCTACCCCAGTCACTAGGTGACTATCAGAACACCTTGTGTAGCAAATGCTTTTGGATTTTCCTGTGCTTATATAGTCACTAATATGTGTACACGCATGCTAAGTCACTTCAGTGGTGTCACTAAGATGATATTTATATAACTGAAATTCTTTCTGTTGCAGGTGACAAAAAACCAATTCAAACTAGGCACATACGTGAATTTGTTGGCTTCTGTAAATGAACTTTTTTTTTGGCTGCGCCGGATCTTCATCACGGGATGTGAGCACGCTCTGTTGAGGTGCACCGTCTTCTCCAGTTGCCAAGTGCAGACTCTAAAGCATGTGGGCTCTACAGAGTGCAGGCTCACTAGCTGTGGCTCTCAGCGTTGTCTAGTTGAGGAGCTCAGGCTTAGTCGCCACAAGATATGTGGGCTCTTATCTACCTGACCGGGATCTAACCTATGTCCACTGCATTGGAAGGCAGATTCTCAATCGCTGGACCACCTAGAAGACCCTGTAAATGAACATCTTAGGGAAATCTTCAGCCATGATTGGATCCCAATGCTGGAATCACTCTCATATCTGGAAGTTCTTGCCTTCCTTTTTCTAGACATCACCATGTTGTAATTCTATTCAAGCATCTCAGGCAAATACCAGCCCAGTTCTTGGTCGGAGCATACATGGAGAGTGGTGTGCCATTTGGGAATGAATAAATGAAAGAGCACAGTGGTGACATACAAAGCATGGGGTGCTAGGAGCCATCTGCCCCAGCTGAGAGAAGAATTTTATGAATGACGTTGCTTAGAATCATTTGCACTCACAATAATAAAAAGCTGCTAATCAGTTTTGGGCTTCCCAGGTGGTGCTAGTGGTAAGGAACCCACCTGCCAGTACAGGAAACATAAGAGATGTGGGTTCAATCCCTGGGTTGGGAAGATCCTTGGAGGAGGCACGACAATCCACTCCAGTATTCTTGCCTGGAGAATCCCATGGACAGAGGGGCTTGGCAGGCTGTACAGTCCATAGGGTCACAAAGAGTCATACACAACTGAAGCGACTTAGCACACACACACAATCAGTTTTTGTTACTTTTTAAAATTATCTATAGACAATTCTCTGCTTAATTCCTGCACCCAGGCCAAAGACCCCCTCCACCCTGCCTTTGGTACATCACGAGATGTAGGAGTCTCTCCTGTCACTCAGCACGCCTGCCCAAAGAGCTAATCAGCTCCCACAGCTTCACCTGCCACTTCCTGGCTGGTGGCTCCCAGACCTCTCTCTCCCCCAGCAGCATCATCAGCTGCCTACAGAGCATTTCCACCTCAACAGCCCACTCTGATACTGAACTCCACCTGGCTTCTTCCCTTGTGCTCTGATCTCAGAAAATGCATCTCTACAAGAGCTTAAGGAAGCTATCAGGAATGCATGAGACACATCCCTAATCTTGCAGGTGAGTCAGCAATGGCCTCCCTCACACTGCCCCTTTCGGAGGGCCTCTTGGTGACAAGACTCTGTGCTGGATGTCCTAAGGGGCTGACCAAATGTGGCCTGACATTGACACAAATTGTTTATTCACAAATATTCACAAAAGTCCAAGACATACTGAGTCTCTGCTTTCCCTGGCAACTTCCCAGACAAGAAAGAGAACAAGACTCAAGTCATGTTCCCATGGGGACTCCTACTTGCGTGGTGCCCAGGCCTGAAAGACTCATCAAGCAGGCCCGGAGAGGCCTTCAAGAAGGTGGCCCAGGTTAAGAATGCACCTGTCAGTGCAGGGGCATCGGTTTGATCCCTGATCCAGGAAGATCCCACAGGCCGCAGGGCAACTAAGCCTGTGCGCCACAACCACTGAGGCTATGCTCTAGAACTGCGGCACTGCAATAAGAGACGCTACCACAATGAGAAGCCCACGCACCGCAACTAGAGAGAAGCCTCTGCTCACTGCAACCAGAGACAGCCCGTGCGTGGCAACAAAGACCCAGTGCAGCCATAAATAAACAAATAACTGGAGGGGCCTTCCATGTTGGCTGGGACTCACTGAGAGCAGTGGAGGCAGGACGTGGGGGTAAGAGCATCCCAGAGTTCAATCACTCCTGAAATTTCTCTCCAAACCTGACCCCTAGAAACAGAATCTCAATGGGATTATTTGGATTCATTTCCACAACACCCCAAACTTTACCTACTGCCCCCCATAAGGCTAGTTTCTATATGACGTTCATTAAAATATTTACCAAATGCCCAATGGTTTCTTTTACATTTATACACTCATCTGTTCTTCCCAACCACACTATGAGGGCTAGAAGAGTTATTGTCCCACTGTAGAGAAGAGGAAACTAAAGCTCGAGGATATTAACATGACTTGGCTAAGATCTCACCACTGGTGACTGGAGGAGCCAGGACCCAAACCTGGACCTGTGCTCCAAGGTCTCACATGATGCTCACTGGCAGGGAAGGCTGTCACCACCCTGGGTAGGAGTAAGCCACTCACAAATGCCTCCCCCACTGGCCTGTTCCCAGTAGTCAAATTAGCACCCCTAGGGAGTCACCCACTTTGAGCTAGGTTGTTGTACATTGGCTGGTGTGAATTCACTTACTATATCACCTCTTGAGATCACAGCAAGGATGTGGGCACCTTCTAGGAAGGAAAAGAAGGTACAGACCGGCCCCAAGTGCTATGTAGAAAGGGGAGACCTGCAAAGTGGGCCCTTCTGGGAGACTGAACTATTTAGGACATGGGGATTCTGAGAGGAGAAGCAGGACCTGCAAAGGGATGGTGAGAGTGCCTTCTGACTATGTCTGGATTCTCTCCTCTCCAAATAGGGTCAGAGGTCAGAGACAAGCATGACTCCTCTGTCTGTGCTTATTAACCTGCAATCCCAAGTGAACATGAGAAAGGACCTCTATATGAGATCATCACCGACTCTGCATCTCTTCCCTAAATTCACTGACTTGACTCTGTGATGATTTTAAAGATATCTAAGTATTCGCAGTGCTTCCAGCCATCCAGCCATCCATTCATTCATTCATTTAAACACCATTGCCTAAGCACTCTCTGCTGGCTTCTAGAGAGCCAGTGAGACATGACCATACTCTCCAGGTCACCACTGACTTCCCAGCTTCTTCCCAAAACCCCAAACTCCCTGGTCAACTTGACCTAGAGTTTCTTAACCTAGGATCCATTGACTCTTAGAAGCAATTTGTGGAAACCTTGTGTATTTTTTATTTATGACTATGAATTTTTCTGGGCAACAGTCCCTTCTTTGGCTTCATCAGAATGCCACAGGATGACTCACAGCTCAGGTTATGACCTGAGCAGTGCTGCAACGTTATTTTTCTGCAGAAATTTCCAACAATGCTCAGTGTGCTGGAGGTCCTTCTGTCCACAAGAGCTGCTTCTATACAAGGAATGGGCACCCTAATGAACAAGCCCTGCAATTCAACTTTATATAGTAAGTTCCTTCTTTAAATGAGGACAGATTTGATTCACATTTGGTAACAGGAAGCTAGAGCTGTCAACACAGACATTTATACACGTCACAAAGGCCCTAAAATAGCACTTGAAGCCAGCCACTAGATTCCATAAAGCTGATGCCTTAATGGAACCATTCTTCCGTTATTGCAAAACAGTCTCCATGTTGATAAACATGTTGTCAACTGTGACAAAGAAATCTAGGTTTGGGTTTTATTTTGCTTTGTTTAATAGTAGCACTTCTGTCTTGCAGGGAGACATGTTTATATTTTCAGATTAATATTACGTTGGTTTATCTGAAGCTGAGTTTTAAAGCATGAGAGCCTGTTTTCCCCTGTAGAAATCAAATTAATTCACACTGTTTTAAAGAAATGAATACAAAGTGGTTTGATATCTACCCTGCTAGTGGCTAGCTGTACTGAGAGTTTTGGCAGTTACTTTGGAAACCCAACAAAATCATAGCAAGTGAAACAAAATACAACAATTCACATGCAGAGATTTCTGATAGCATCTATACTTAGCTACTCCTTCCTCCTCCTCTTTTCTTCACCATCTGAAGCCTTCTGAGCTCAAAGCATGGAATTTACTCTGTAGCCAGCTTCCTTTGAACATTCAGGATCTTGAACAAATGTCAGGTAATTAAGAAAAGACAGAATCTAACTGTGAAGACAGGACTGACACAAAATAAATAGAAAGCAATGTCAAATGATAGGTAATTAAGCTTAATGAAGTGCTGACTCAGATGTTATCTGAGCTTAGAGAACAGAGAAGGCAACACTGGTTTTATTATGGTGATAGATTTGAAGTAGAGATAAAAATGTGAGTTGGACCTTGAGAGAAGACGATAGTGATAGGACTAAAACCATTACCATTAATAGAAAAAATATAGTGCCAAGTTTTACAACCTACTGCCAACAAACGCTTTGTATGAATTATCTCATTTGATCTTCAGAGTAAGCCATTTCACAGGCGAGAAAACAGGACCAGAGAGGTTAAGGACCTTGACCAGTGAGGGAATCAGGCTTGTCTGCAATCTAAGCCTCTGTTCTTTTCACCACACTACATATACCACCTCTCCAAAATGTGGGCAACAGCAACCTTCCTGTTCTCTTGAGGAAAGTTGTGTTTTGATATTTTGAAATGGTAAAATCAAAGCAATCAGATTCAATAGGATCCATCCTCTGGATGCTAGCCATCCCCTAGACTCTCAAAAAGTAGTCAGAGAAGATCTGGTCATGCATCTGACTCAGTGTGTCCTAAACCCCCTAAAGAGTGGAGCGAGAAGTAGGGATTTCTACAAACTAGAAACAAAAATGAGAGGCCAAAAAGAAAGCTTCCACACCCCAAGTAGGAAGAGGCAAGGAAATGTCTAGTTTTCTAAGAGACTCCAAGTGAAAATGAGGGGCCTCAATGAAGTCACATGGATGTCTGAGAAATTAAGTTTACATGCTTCTATACCTAAGATCACAAGTGATGCAATCCAGTTTAACCATATGATATGTGATACCCAGCCTCCAAGATGGCCCCATTAATCCCATCTCCTAAATGCACACTCTTGTGTAGTCCCCTCCCATATTACAACAAGGTTGTTCTGGGTGACCAAAAGCATGTGATAAAAGTGATGGGATGTGTCTTCTGAGATTAGATTACAAAAGACTCTGAGTTATTTCTCTACCACTTTCTCACTGAAGCTCACCAGTGTATGATCCATGTTATAAGCATCCCTGTGGAGAGACCACATGGTGAGAAATTAACGTTTGACAACAAGCATATGAATGATCTTGGAAGCAGATTCTCCAACCTGAGTCAAATCTTCAGATGACTCTGGTCTGAGATAGCTTCACTGTGACTGCATGAGAGAACCTGAGTCAGAACCACTGAGCTCAAGCTGCTACCAATTCCTGACCTCAGAAACTGTGATAATAAACGTTTGCTCTTTCAAACTAAATTTTATATTACATCTTAGATAGCTAATCCAGGGTAAAATGGGCCTTGCAAATGGATGGAAGAGTGGATCCTGGCAAATATAGCCCAATAGAGAAAACAACAAGCTCCTGCCTCTGAAACCAAGCAGGAACCCATGGGGCTCCTAGACATAGAAGCCTTTCCGTGTCTCCCATTTCTTGTTTGTAGGGAACAGACTCCAGTCTCCAAGACCTTTGCTGCATCCCAAAAGGTAGATTCAAACAATTGCTAATCAGGAAAGGGAGGGAGGGCAGAGATAAGGAAAAAATAGCCAAGAAGCAAGAGTGCAGCCTTGGGGCAGAGTTCTGGTTCCACCTTAAGCAATACATACCACAATGTTTTTAAGCTCTCTATAGAATTAAAACACCCAACAAATGAAAGCTGTCAGTCTTCTTAATTCCAGAGAAGACCACCTGAGGCCAGATTAAAGAAACCAAAGAAGCTCATCAAAAGATTACCTAAGGAGGATTCCCTGGTGGTCCAGTAGTTGGGCATCCATGCTCTCACTGCAAAGGGCCTGGGTTCAATCCCTGGTCAGGGAACTAAGGTCCTGAAAGTCTCGAACCCAAAAGCAAACAAACCTGAGACGAGGGAATTCCCTGGTAGTCCAATGATTAGGACACAGTGCTTCCACCGCAGGGGGCATGGGTTCGATACCTAGTCAGGGAACTGGTATCCCACAAGCTGTGAGGACAAAAAAAAAAAAAAAAAGACTACCTGAGACCAGATTAAAGGAAAGGCCCTGCGCAACCCTAATCTTATCAGCATCCGCACCCTTCAAGTATTGCT
>SJYQ01002425.1:3855-41709 GCA_006410935.1 Redunca redunca
ATGGAAAAGATAATAATCCTACTACCTACTGTTCAACTGGAGAAAAAAATCATAACCTCTGATAGCCTTTGGGTTCACAGGAGAAACTGGTACTTTTCCAGAAGGCCATGTGGTGATGTATAGTGAGCCTTTAAAGTGCTGTGTATATACTATTGTACTAGTGACTCAGCTTTTAGAATATAGCTCTAATAAAACTATCTTGGTCTACATAAAGATGCAGCTAAAATAATCCTCACCTCTGTAATAAGGAACCTGAGAAACAACCTGAATCCCCAAAGCAAGGATACGGAAATCACAGCATGGCTTAGGGTACTGAGCAACTAACAATTTCTCCTTCATTGTTTACTTAATGTCCAGGTAAAATGTTCATAACATAATGTTTGATTTTTTACAAAACAATTGTTCTGGAGTTTCTTTTGGTAATACAGTGCTTACTATTTCCCAGGTATTGTCCTAAGCACTTTAAAATTATTAACTCATTTAATCCTTCCAATGGCCCAAAATGAATTTTATACTATCATTAGTACTCAGTTCAGTTTAGTTCAGTGTCTGACTCTTTGCTACCCCATAGACCGTAGCACACCAGGCTTCCCTGTCCATCACCGACTCCCAGAGTTTGCTCAAATTCATGTCCATCAAGTCAGTGATGCCATCCAACCATTTCATCCTCTCTCGTCGTCTTCTCCTACTGCCTTCAATCTTTGAGCATTACTTTGCTAGCATGTGAGATGAGTGCCATTGTGTGGCAGTTTGAGCATTTGTTGGCATTGCCTTTCTTTGAGATTGGAATGAAAACTGACCTTTGCCAGTCCTGTGGCCACTGCTGTGTTTTTCAGATTTGCTGGCATATTGAGTCCAGCACTTTCACAGCATCATCTTTTAGGATTTGAAATAGCTCAGCTGGAATTCCATCACCTCCACTAGCTTTGTTCCTAGTAATGCTTCCTAAGGCCCACTTGACTTCACATTCCAGGATGTCTGGCTCAAGGTGAGCGATCACACCATCATGGATATCTGGGTCATGAAGATCACGTTTGTATAGTTCTTCTGTGTATTCTTGCCACCTCTTTTTAATATCTTCTGCTTCTGTTAGGTGCATACCATTTCTGTCCTTTATTGTGCCCATCTTTGCATGAAATGTTCCCTTGGTATCTCTAATTTTCTTGAAGAGATCTCTAGTCTTTCCCATTCTACTGTTTTCCTCTATTTCTTTGCATTGATCACTGAGGAAGGCTTTCTTATCTCTCCTTGCTATTCTTTGCAACTCAGCATTCAAATGGGTATATCTTTCCTTTTCTCCTTTGCCTTTAGCTTCTCTTCTTATCTCAGCTATTTGTAAGGCCTCCTCAGACAACCATTTTGCCTTTTTGCATTTATTTTTCTTGGGGATGGTCTTGATCCCTGTCCTCTGTACAATGTCACCAACCTCCATAGTTCATCAGGCACTCTATCAGATTTAGTCCCTTAAATCTATTTCTCACTTACACTGTATAATCATTAGGGATTTGATTTAGGTCATACCTGAATGGTCTAGTAATTTTCCCTACTGTCTTCAATTTAAGTCTGAATTTGGCAATAAGGAGTTCATGATCTGAACCACAGTCAGCTCCTGGTCTTGTTTTTACTGTATAGAGCTTCTCCATCTTTGGCTACAAAGAATATAATCAATCTGATTTCAGTATTGACCATCTGGTGATGTCCATGTGTAGAGTCTTCTCTTGTGTTGTTGGAAGAGGGTGTTTGCTATGACCAGTGTGTTCTCTTGGCAAAACTCGTTAGCCTTTGCCCTGCTTCATTCTGTACTCTTAGGCCAAATCCGCCTGTTACTCCAGGCATCTCTTGACTTCCTACTTTTGCACTTCAGTCCTCTATGATGAATAGAACATCTTCTTTGGTTGTTAATTCTAGAAGGTCTTGTACATTTTCACAGAACCATTTAATTTCAGCTTCTTTAGGATTACTGGTTGGGGCATAGACTTGGGATTACTCTTTTACTGAATGGTTTGCCTTGGAAACGAACAGAGATCATTCTGTCATTTTTGAGATTGCACCCAAGTACTGCATTTCGGACTCTCTTGACTGTGAGGGCTACTCCATTTCTTCTAAGGGATTCTAGCCCATAGTAGTAGATATAATGATCAACTGAATTTAATTCTCCCATTCCAGTCCATTTTAGTTCACTGATTTCCTAAAATGTCGATGTTCACTCTTGCTGTCTCCTGTTTGACCACTTCCAATTTACCTTGATTCATGGACCTGACATTCCAGGTTCTTATGCAGTATTGCTCTTTACAGGATCGGAGTATCGGAGTTTACTTGCATCACCAGTCACATCCACAACTGGGCACTGTTTTCACTTTTGCTCTGTTTGTTCATTTTTTCTGGAGTTACTTCTCCACTCAATATCCAGTAGCATATTGGGCATTTACCAACCTGGGGCGTTTACCTTTCAGTGTCATATCTTTTTGCCTTTTCATATTGTTCATGGGGTTCTCAAGGCAAGAATACTGAAGTGGTTTCCCATTCTCTTGTCTAGTGGACCACATTTCATCGGAACTCTCCACCATGACCCGTCTGTCTTGGGTGGTCCTATACGGCATGGCTCGTAGTTTCACTGAGTGAGACAAGGTTGTGGTCCTTGTGATCAATTTGATTAGTTTCCTGTGATTGTGGTTTTAGAGTGCCTGAAGAACTATGGACAGAGGTTTGTGTGATTGTGTGCCCTCTGATGGATAATGCTACTGCTGCTAAGTCGCTTCAGTCATGTCCAACTCTGTGCAACCCCGTGGACTACAGCCTACCAGGCTCCTCTGTCCATGGGATTTTCCAGGCAAAAGTACTAGAGTGGGTTGCCATCACCTTCTCCTGTCTGATGGATAATGGTAAGAAGCTTATGGAAGCTTCCTGATGAGAGAGACTGACTGAGGGGGAAACTGGGTCTTGTTCTAATGGGCGGGGCCATGCTCAGTAAATCTTTAATCCAAATTTCTCTTGATGGGTGGGGCTGTTCCCTCCCTTTTGTTTGACCTGAGACCACACTATGGTGGAGGTAATGAAGTCCCTTGAACTGCAAGATCATCAAACTAGTCAATCCTAAAGGAAATCAGTCCTGAATATTCATTCTAAGGACTGATGCTGAAGCTGAAACTCCAATACTTTGGTCATCTGATGCAAAGAACTGACTCACTGGAAAAGACCCTGATGCTGGGAAAAGATTGCAGGAAGGAGGAGAAGGGGACGACAGAGGATGAGATGGTTGGATGGCATCACCGACTAGATGGACATGAGTTTGAGCAAGCTCCGGGAGCTACTGAAGGCTAGGGAAGCCTGGTGTGCTACAGTCCATGGGGTCACAGAGTTGAACCCAACTAAGCAACTGAACTGAACTGAATTAAGATAACAGTGACCTCCTTCAAAATATCCCGTGCACGTACTGTAGCACTCAGTGCCCCCGACCCTATAGTGGGCCACTGCCAACCCACGCCTCTGCTGGAGACTCCTAGACACTCACAGCAACCTGGGTCAGTCTCTTGTGGGGTCACTACTCCTTTCTCTTGGGTTATTATTAATTATCAGTACTAGTATCCCCATTTTAGTTTATAATATTTAAGTATAATACAGTTTTTGTTAAAAATAAGTTGAAAAATATACATGTAGTATATATAACTTTCAAATATCAATTAAAAAGACTCAAAGATCTTTACCAAATGACAGTAGTTATCTTCAAATTAATATGTAACTTTTTATTTGCAACTTATAAAGCATTCAGAAAAATATGTATTGTTTTGTCATACAGAAAGATATCGGGGCTTCCCTGTGGCTCAGTGGTAAAGAATCTGCTTGCCAATGCAGGAGACACAGGTTCAATCCCTGATCCAGGAAGATCCTCCATGCTGCAGAGAAACTAAGTCTGTGTGCCACAACCACTGAGCCTGTGCTCTAGAGCCACGTGCTGCAACTGCTGAAGCATGTGCACCCTAGAGCCTGTGCTCTGCGGCAAGAGGGGCCACCACCACGAGAAACCACCCACCACAACTAAAGAGTAGCCCCCTTCGCTGCAACTAGAAACAAGTCCATGCAGCAATGAGCCAAAAACACACAAGTACATCAATTCTAAAAGAAATACATGATTAAAGATGAAGTACAATATATGGAAAACCAGCTCACTCATATTATTCATATGAATATATTTGACTGTACTATTTATCATTGATATGACTCCTACAAATCACTTAAGCTCTAAGCCCTGGCTTTTTCATCAATAGAAAGGAAAATAATACCTTCCCTAAAAGGCCAAGTCCAAAATGCTTCAGCTCACAGTACTAGCTCAATAACTAAATTTCTAAGTACTTAGGAAACTTCTGTAAATTATATGGCTACTACTTACCGACAGGATAATTCTCCATCCATAGCATCATGTTCATCTGTACTGGTATATGTTAATCTTCCTCCAACAACTGTTCCAACTAAGTATACCAGCCAGGCAAGACGTCCTAATACATAAAAAGAAGAGTTTAGAAAGAAACAAAGTTTAGATAAAAACAAAGCTTATTTTTCAGAATATTCTAAAATGAGCAAAATTTCTTCCAAACTAGTGATAAACTGTGAACTTAGTTCCTAACACAGAGTGAAGAGTTGGTTTTCATCAAGTTCATCAAGGCAGTAGAAGAGTTTAAATGATATTTAAGAACTTGAAACAACTATGAATCCCAGCTCTACCAATATGCTATGTGATTTTACATAAGCTACTTACCTCTTTAAGTTTTAGGATTTTCATTTGTAAAATGGAGAAAATAATATCTACCATGAAGACTTGATGAACATAAATTTGATAACAAAACACCAAATGTGATGTCAACATCAAGGGCTGTTAGTAAGTGTAACTATCATCCAATGACCAGTGTTTTTTTTGAACAGTCCATGTCATGATAGCAACAGTCTCATCATTTTTAATACTACCCAGGCTTGGAAGATAACAGATGGTAATAAATCTACTCCCCTTATATTTTAAAAATCCAAAATTTTTACTATGCAAATTACATTGTTTGATGACCAAATTAACTTCATCGGGAGTAGCAGCAAAGGACTAAATAACTTTATAAGAGTGGCACAAATGGCAACACCTACAGTTTTCACAAATCTTTGGGGTACTCAAAACTGACTTTAGAAATGAAGGTATTTATTGAGTAATTCTTGTTTAGACACATTACATCTTTAGAGTCACTCATCTATGTCTCAAATTCTCCAAGACTTTTGAGATCTTTATGAGCAATTAACAAAAAATCAATTATTTAAAAAAAAAATAAAAAAAATCTTACCTGGTAAGTATCCACATCCCCTTAATCTATCACAAAACCATGAATAAATCATAACTGACTAAGTATGCAGCCTTTATATTAGCAGTGTAAAAACAGAACACTACTCTGATTAAGTAATTTATAAAACAAACTCAAGCTTCAAGAAATGTAAAATTAGTGAGCAAAAAAAGTTAACAGAAAAAAGGCCCATGTAGGAAACTGATAACAAGAGTTACCAATATGCAGTTGAGATGTGTTTTATGATCAATAGTAAAGCCTATTAACAACATAGTGCTCTCCTTTGATGACCTCACTTCTGTGGACCCTCTCAAGTGGCAGCTGATTTTTTTTTGCACCTCTTGGGCCTCAAACCCAGCTGTTCAGTTGATGTTCCTCATTTTTACTTCCAGAACATTCTCCCTCTCCATTGTAAAAGCACCCAGCTTTACATCTTGTGTCCTCATAGTACCAAATCATCTTTCATATTACAGCTATCACTCTACTCTGAGTTCCTTCTTATCTTCTGAATATGTTAGTTGCTGGTCCATTGTCCAACATTATTTTTATCGTAACTGGTAGCAATTTTAATTATCTACAAAGATGAATCTTCCAACTCCCAAGAATCCTTTGTCCTATTAGGAAACTACAATCACTTGAACACCTAAACAACTTTACTGAAATGTAATTCACATACCACTTAAAGTATATGATTCAATGTTTTTGAATGAATTCACAGGGTCATACAATCACCACCACATTCTAGCTTTAGAAGCTATCCATCCCTCTTGAAATCTTATTCTGTGCCACTCCACACCCCCACAGCCCTAAGGAACCAAGTAACCACTAATCTACTTTATGTCTCCTTAGATTTTTCTCATTCTATTTCATACGGATGAACTCATACAGTGTGATCTTTGTGACTATCTTCTTTCACTTAGTATAACGTGTAAGGATCAACCATGTTATAGCTCCTTGTACTGGGATTTCAATCATTTTTATGTTCAAATAACATTCCAGTTTTGGGGTATATCACATTTTGTTTACCCATTCAAAAGCTGATAGACACTTGGGCTGTTTTCACATTTTGGCTTTGTAAATAATGCTTCTATGAATATTTGCATAGAGTTTTTAATGTAGATATGTTTTCATGTCTCTTCATATCAAGAGTTGGGATTCATATCAAGAACTGGAATTGGTGGGTCATATGAAACCTGTATTTTAACATTTTGAGGAACTACCAAACTACTTTCCAAAGCAGCTGTATCATTTTACATTACCACCAGCAAAGTATGAAAGCCCAACTTCTCCAAATCCTTGCCAATACTTGGTACTACCTATCTTTTTATTGTATCTCTCCTAGTGGATATAAAGTGGTATCTTGTAATTCTGCTGTCCCTTCCCCTAATGACCAACAATGCTGAGCCTTTTCCATGTGCTTACTGGTCTTTTTTATGTCTTCTTTGAAGAAATGTCTATTTAAATTCTTTGCTCATTTTAAAATTGGGCTATTTATCTTTTTATTTATTGAGTTGCAAGAGTTCTTATTAATTATCCTTGATACAAGTTCCTTGTCAGATATGTGATTAGCAAACATGTTCTCCCATTCTGTGGGCAGTTTTCATTTTCTTGATGGCGTCTGTTGAAGCACAGAAACGTTTAATGTGCATGTGGTACAAAACTGCTAGTTTTTCTTTCGATATTTCAGCTTTTGATATCAAATCTAAAGAACCACTGCCCTATCCAAAGTCATAAAGATTTAGTTCTACATTTTCTTCTAAGAGTTTCATAGCTTTAACTCTTACATTTAGGCCTATGATTCATTTGGTTTGTGTACTGTGGGACATAGGGGTCCAACTTCATTCTTTTGCGTGTGGACATTCAGCTGTCCCTGCATCATTTGTTGAAAAGACAATCCGCTTGTCATTGAATTGTCTTCTCATCCCAATCAAAAGTCACCTGACTACAAACTGGAGCATTTATTACCTGAACTCTCAATTATGTATCATTGATCGCGTGTCTACCCTCACACCAATACCACGCTGTCTTGATTACTGCTGCTCTGTAGTAAATTTTGAAATAAATAAGTATGAGTCTTTCAACTTCATTTATTTTTTTCCAAAACTATTTTGGATATACTGGGTCTCCTGGATTTCCACATCAATTTAAGGATCAGCTTGTCAATTCCTGCAAAGAAGCCAGCTGGGATTTTGACAGAGATTACATTGACTCTAGGTCAATTTGAGGAATCATTCTAAACAACATCGTCTTCTGAACCATGACCATGGATGTCTTCCAGCTTATTTAGATCTCTGATTTATTTTAATAACATTTTACAGTGTGTAAGATTTAACACTTTTGCAAAGTTTTTACCTAAGTATTTTATTCTTTTTAATGGTATTGTAAGTAGGCTTCACTTAATTTTGATCGTTCACTGTTAACATATAAACCCACTGTTGATTTTTACTTACTGATCTTGTATTCTGCAACTTTGCTACTCTTGTATTAGTTGTAATAGTTTTTTGGGATTTGTTATTTTTTTCACTTTCTTATACCCTTCATGTCTTCTTCTGTTTTCAGTCATTATAATCTGTCCTGTATAGGTGAATTTCTCTCTTCCTCTACATTCTCATCTTACAAAACCATAATTGTTTAAATCCAATTCCCTACCTACTCTTTGTGTATCTGCATACAGTTTAATATAACTGGAAAAAGACACAACCATGTTGACTAGTCTAACTCTGGATTCACCTTTTCAGTCCGGCCCTACACAGCGGTCCTATCAATTTCCAATACCTAGAGTACGACAGCATGCCTTCAAGATGCTGCTAGTGCTGCTGAGTTGCTCAGCCATGTCCGAATCTTATGTGACCACGTCGATTGTGGCCCACCAGGCTCCTCGGCCCATGGGATTTCCCAGGCAAGAATGCTGAAGTGGACTGCCGTTTCCTCCAGGGGATCTTCCAGACCCAGGGATAGAATCCAGGTCTCCTGCTTGGCAGGCAGATTCTTTACTACTGCACCACCTGGGAAGCCCATGACTTCAAGATACCCATCATCAATTCCTTCCCTCCATGTATGCAACTGCCATAAAGAAGTGGATCTATTTTTCCAATCCTTTGTTAAGTCTGGGCTGGACTTTAACTAAAAGAATATTGTAGAAGTGACACTTACACCAGTACTAGACTTAGTCTTTAGAGAACTGGCAGCTTCCTCCAGGCTCTCAGGGAATTTTCCCTGAGAGGAAGCCATTTACCATGTAAGAAGACCATATACCCTGAGACTGTCATACTAGTAAAAGGATAGCAATGTAAAGAGACTTCATGGAGACAGAAATGCCCAACTATAGCTCATTCATCAAACATTCCAGCAAAGACAGAAGGCTTTAGAATAAAGAGTCATTTAGGTGATGCCGGCCATAGCTGTCACCCAATTGCAGAACATAATCTGCTGACATTTCATATTCCCCTTTCCTGATTTAATATTTTTTTTAAAATTTTAGCACTTATCACTTTCTAACAAAATATATTTTCTTATTTATTTTGCTTTGTTATCTGTCTATTCCAATAGAACATAAATTGCATGGCAGCCATTACTGTTTCTGTTTGGTTGTCTACTGCATATCCAGGGCCTAAAACAGTGCCTGGCATATATAACTTATTAAATAGATATGGGTTATTGAATTAAGATATGACTGACCATGCATACATGTTGAAATAAGAAATCATTACCTAGAAACTATAGCATGAAACAGGCAAAAAAAAGTTAACAGCTTATTTATCAATTTAAGTAAACATTAAAATGTAGAGTCATTATTAAAAATGAATGTTAACTGTAATTCCATTTCTATTGCTTAAATAAAAGCAACTTTTCAATACAATTCAATACAAGGTACGATCCATGATCTAGTCTATCCTGTTATTTGCAAATTCATCTTCTTGATAAAATTTACACATTTGTAATCACCCAAATTAATACTTGTGGATCATTCATGGCCAAATGCAGAACAGCAACTAATCTGAATTGCCCAATGAGCACATTCCAAGATTAGGTAAAACAAAGCAACAATCTGCTTTCTTGTTTCATTCCTTCACTTTGAGTATCTGCTATATGTCATGTTCTCCCCACTGGGATATAAATATGAAGCAGGGTGAAAAGGGACAGAGAGACCCTATATCCAGCAGACTGAATTTAGTAAGAGGGAAAAAAACAAAAAACTGATTTTTTCAATGCAGTGTGATAAGTGTTGTTGTTCAGTCGCTCAGTCATTTCTGACTCTTTGAGACCCCATGGACTGCAGCATGCCAGGCTTCTCTGTTCTTCATTATCTCCTGGAGTCTGTTCAAACTCATGTCCATTGAATTGGTGGTGCCATCCAACCATCTCATCCTCTATCATTCCCTTCTCCTCATGTGATATTCATGCAATGAGTATTATTGTCTAATAATAAATACTAAATATAGGACATGAATTTCTCAAATTTTAACTTTTTACTAATTCATTTATTCTCTGACCTTGAAATTAAGACTTGATATCAAAGAATGGTATGCAAAGATAGCATATGATCAACTGTGAACATTCTTTTCTAAAATTATGGTAAATTTTGAATGGAAGTTTGTACAGAGAAAAGTAGAATGTACAGTTATTCTTTCCATATTTTAGCAGTGATTTTTTTATTGTACAAGACAGAAAGCAGATATTTTTAACCCTAAAAATAGATAACTACTAATAAATTAGCATCAGTGTTAGACATGAACAATGAAATATAAAGGTACTTTTATTAATCTATGAAATAAAATTTTCATATTTCACAGAATGAGGAATGATATTTCTCATACCCATTAATCCTTCCCTAAAACTCTAAAATTTTTAGAGGGATGGTCTTTAAATAGATGTTAAAAATTTACACTGGTTATGTAATTATATCCAGAAAGTTTAAAGAATCAAGTAAAACTGTAAATCTAAACTGTATTTAGAAATTTAAATATCCTATACATAAGTTTCATATCTATAATTTTTTAAAAAAATCTGATCTGAGATTATATTTCCATTATAGCTTTCCATTTTTGTATTTACTCTGAAATGTTCAGGGCACTTGTTTCCACAGCTGTTCAAGAACAGAACATTTTTTCCTCTAACAAAATAATTATTGCTGTAATAATCTGTAATTATGGTTTATAACCTCAATAATCCCAAGGAAATCAGTCATTACCATAGATCACAAGTAACCGTTAACTACTGTTAATGACCTATTTCTTAGGGATTATTGTTTTCCTAAACCATGACCATATCACCACAAATATGGAGGAGCAAGACAATATTATACAAATGAGATCATAATATAATAATAAACTTATTTTGTAACATTAAAAGCCATTAAGCATCTAAATTAAAGTACACATAACAAGAGCATATAATTTTCTTTGTTCAACACTAACTGAAGTCTTTATACAAAAGAAACTGAACACTACTACATATAGCAGTACAAACTAGAACTGCATTACGCACTTTTCATAATATAAAACGATTATTTTTGAGCAGACTACAGATATTTTTAAAGAGCAGACAGACTTCTCACTAACCTTTCAAATAGAAGGAAAATACAAATACTAAACATTTTCTATGTAACAGGCAGTATATTAGAAACTTTGAAATGATGTTTTATTAATACTGTAAAAACTGTATTATATTTATCAAGAATCACATCTGACTTATTTTACTCAAAAGACAGATCTATTTAATACCAATTAACTATTATATTTGTTAATTTTATTAATGTATCTTAGAATAGCTATACTTTCATTCAATATCCTTTTGTAGGAAGTCTTTGATTTTACAAATGAATCTTTTTATATTGTAACGTAATATGATACTTATAAAAGAATATATGTAATGTATACGAAGTACAGTCTTCTCTCTCAGTATCCAAAAGGGATTATTTCTAGAACCCCCCTGGATAACAAAATCTACAGATCCTCAAGTAAAAGTGAAAGAAAGTGAAGTCGCTCAGTTGTGTCTGACTCTTTGTGGCCCCATGGACTGTAGCCTACCAGGCTTCTCTGTCCATCGGATTTTCCAGGCAACGGTACTGGAGTGGGCTGCCAGTTCCTTCTCCAGGAAATCTTCCTGATCCAGGGATTGAACCTGGGTCTCCCGCATTGTAGGCAAACGCTTTACCGTTTGAGCCACCAGGGAAGTCACAGATGCTCAATACCCTTATATAAAATGGCACACACAGTGTTTGCACATAACCTATAACCCCCATAGGCTTTAAATCATTTCCAGATTACTTATAAACCAAATATAATGTAAAGCCTAGGTAAACAGTTGTAAATACAATATAAATGCTAGGTAAATAGTTGCTGCTGCTGCTGCTAAGTCTCTTCAGTTGTGTCCAACTCTGTGCGACCACACAGACAGCAGTCCACCAGGCACATGGCTAATTCAAATCTGGCTTTTTGGAAGGTTCTTAAGTCTTTTGGAGAGGGGAGGGTATTTTCTGTGGTTGGTTGAATTACTAAGTGTGGCAACCTCAGATATAGGTGGATGACTATAGAGTAAAACAAATCCAATGAACTCCCTATCCAGTTTAACCACAGCTTTACCAACACGGTCCCATCTATGACACACCCCTCCCCTAGCTTGTCCCCTTGCCTTGTACCCTAGAAGTTACCATGAATCTGTACTTGGTGCTTAATATTTTCTTGACATTTTTTGTTTTATCACTATTACATATATTCCAACCAATATATTTTTAGTCTCAGTTGTTTCAGGGTTCTATTAAGTGTTTCACACTATATATATGTGCATGCTCAGTTGCATCTGACTCTTTGCACCCCACAGACTGTAGCCACCAGACTCTTCCGTCCATGGAGTATTTCCAGGCAAGATTACTAGATCAGGTTGCCATTTCTTAATCCAAGGGAAGACCTCATACTATTAATATATACAATTTTCTGAAACTGCTTATTTTTTCACTAAATATATCTGAAATTAATTTTTAGGTATACTTGAAGTACATTCATTTTTTACTATTATATAATATTCCACTGTATTATGTATTACACATATGTTCTGTTTATCCATTTTCATGTTGATGGGCATTTGAACTTTTAACATTTTTTGCCTTTAATAACATTTAGGCTATGAACATTCTCAAATATGTCCTCTTGTTTAGAAGAGATTTTCTAAAAGACATACCTACCAGTAGAAGCTCCAGGTCAGCAGGAATTCAAATGTTTACTTTCCAAGATAACACCAAACTGATTTCCATTCTGTTTTCAACTGACTATAGTTTATACTCCTACCAGTGGTATATAAGATTTTCTTTTGATCGACATTCTCCTATAAGATTTATTTTTGCCAATCTACTGGAAGTAAAATGGTATCTCATGTGCCTTAATTTCCATTTCTCTTACAAGTAGTAACATGTTTGTTTCTGTTTTTCATTTCCCTAAAGAACTGCTTGCTTTATTGATTCCTAGGAAATTTTTCCAGACTCTTCTAGATGGTGAACCTTGCCTGGGTTAGTGTGTGTATATGTGCTGCAAATATCTTCTCCCATTACTGGTGGTTGGTTTTTTTTTTAATCTTAGGTTATTTTTCTAGGAATTTATTTATCTCAGGTTTTCTAACTTGTTGACCTTAAAAAAAATACTATGTATAACTTTCTTTTAAAACTTTGTTATATCTGTATTTCCTTTCTTGACTCTAATGTTATTTGTGGATTCACTTTCCTTATCTCATGAGAGGTCTGTCAGTTTTATTAGTATTTTTAGAGAATCAACTTTTCATTTTTTTATTTCACTGAATCTTTATCTTTTAGTTAATTAATTTCTGTTGTTCCCTTCTTTCTCCTTTCTCTGGGTTTGATCTGTTGCTTCCTTCTAACATTCAACTTGGAGGCTTAAGTTACATTATGGCCTTTCTTTTTGTGAAATAAATCTTCAACTGAGTTCCAAACATGTTATATTTCCATTTTTCTCTATTTAAAATTTCCCCAAGACGACTTATTTTACTCCATAGTTACTTAGAAGTATGTTTATAAAAATTACCAACTACGTGTAATTTATACTTTTTTGCAGTTCAGTTCACTCAGTCATGTCCGACTCTTTGCAACCCCATGAATCGTAGCATGCCAGGCCTCCCTGTCCATAACCAACTCCCAGAGTTTACCCAAATTCATGTCCATCAAATTGGTGATGCCATCTCATCCTCTGTTGTCCCCTTCTCCTCCTGCCCCCAATCCCTCCCAGCATCAGGGTCTTTTCCAATGAGTCAACTCTTCGCATGAGGTTGCCAAAGTATTGGAGTTTCAGCTTCATTATCAATCCTTCCAATGAATATCCAGGACTGATCTCCTTTAGTATGGACTGGTTGGATCTCCTTGCAGTCCAAGGGACTCTCTAGAGTCTTCTCCAACACCACAGTTCAAAAGCGGGTTAGTTTTAATTGCAAATTGGAAAGAAAATGTGGGCTCAATGATTACTGAATTTAGTTAAGACTTGTTTTATGAATTTGGTAAATTTTAAAAACTGAGATATAATTGAACTAACATATATATTAGTTTCAGGTGTACAATACAATGATTTGGTATTTGTATACACTGTGAAATGATCACCATAGTAAGTCTAGCTAACATTCAACACCAGAGAGTCAAAAATTTTATTTTCCTGTGGTGAGAATTTTTAAACTCTACTCTCTCAGAATTTCTCAAATATGTAATATACTATTATTAACTATAGCTGGTGTGCTATATATTACATCTCTATAATTTATTTTATAACTGGAAGTTTATAACTTTTGACTATCTCTACTCATTCCAACCATTCCCCAAGTCCCACCTCTAACAACTACCAATCTCTGCTCTGTATCTATGAGTTTGGCTTGTTATTCAGATTTCACATATAATGAGATCATATAGTATTTATCTTTCTCTGAGTTCATTTAAAAAGCTCTAAAGGTCAATACATACTGCTACAAAGGGCAAGATTTATATATAGTCAAAAAATATTCCTTTTATATATATAATGTATAATTTTACATACATATGTTTATGTATATACACACAAAATCACATTTTCTTTATTCACTCCTCTCCATCGAAGGTTGCTTCAATGTCTTGAGTACTATAAACAAGGCTTCAATGAACATGTGGGTGTAGACATTCTTTCAAATTAGTGTTTTTGTTTTTTTCAAATAAAAACTCAGAAATGGGACTGCTAGGTCATATGGTATTGTTACGTTTTTAACTTTTTGAGGACACTCCATATTGTTGTTGTTCAGTCGCTCAGTCATGTAGGATTTTTCATGACCTCACAGACTATATCACACCAGTGTTCCCTGTCCTTCACTATTTCCTGGAGTTTGCTCAAAGTTATGTCTATCGAGTCAGTGATGCCATCCAACCAGCTCATCCTCTGTCACCCTTCTCCTGCCCTCAGTCTTTCCCAGCATCAGGGTCTTTTCCAATGAGTCGGCTCTTCGCATCAGGTGGTCAAAGTATTGGAGCTTCAGTTTTAACATCAGTCCTTCCAATGAATAGTCTGGGTTCATTTCTTTTAGGACTAAATGATTTGTCTCCTCGCTGTCCAAGGGACTCTTCTGGCACTTCTCTAGAACCACAGTTCGATCTTCGGTGCTCAGCCTTCTTTATGTTCCAACTCTGACATCTGTACATCATTCTGAAAAAAACATAGCTTGGACTATACGTTGGAAAAGTGATGTCACTTCTTTTGAGTAGAAATAGGTTTGTCGCTGCTTTTCCTCCAAGGAGCAAGCCATCTTTTAATTTCATGGTTGCAGTCATCATCCACTGCACTCCCATCCAGTGATTTGGGAGTCCAAGAAAGAAAACGTGTCACTGCTTTCAATTTTTCCCTTTCTATTTGCCATGAAGTAATGGAACCGGATACTGTGATTTTTGTTTTTTGAAAGTTGAGTTTTAAGCCAGCTTTTTCACTCTCCTCTTTCACTCTCATCAAGAGGCTCTTTAGTTCTTCTTCACTTTCTGCCATAAGGGTGGTGCCATCTGCATATCTGAGGTTATTGATATTTCTCCCGGCAATCTTGATTCCAGCTTGTGCTTCTTCCAGCCTAGCGTTTCTCATGATGGACTCTGCATATAAGTTAAATAAGCAGGTGACAGTATACAACCTTGATGTGCTCCTTTCCCGATTTTCAATCAGTCCATTCTTTCATGACTGGTTCTAACTGCTGCTTCTGCACACAGGTTTCTCAGGAGGCAGGTAAGGTGGTCTGGTATTCCCATCTCTTTAAATGTTTTCCACAGTGTGTCATGATCCACAGTTTTCCACATGGGCTACAACAATTTACATCCCCACATTCTTGCAAACAAGAATACCCTGTCTTTAAGATAACAGCCATTCTAACAGGTGTGAGGTGATAGCTCACTGTGATTTTAATTTTCATTTTCCTGATAATCAGGGACATTGAGCACTTTTTCTCCCACCTAATATCCATTAGTATGTCTTCTTTTGAAATATCTATTCAAATTCTCTGCTGATTTTTAAACTGGGTGTTTGGTGGTTTTGTTTTTTTTTTGCTAATTAGCTCTATGAGTTCTTTACATATTTTAGATATTAGCCCCTTATCAGACATGTTTATGAATATTTTCTCCCATTCAGTATGCTGTCTTTTCATTTTGTTGAATGGTTTCCTGTGCTGTGCAGAAACTTTTTAGTTTGATTCAATCTCACTTGTTTATTTTTGTTTTTATTGCCTTTTCTTTTGGTATCAATCCAAAAATTCACAGCCAAGATCAACGTCAAGGAGCTTATTACCTCTGTTTTCCTCTATGTGTTTTATGGCTTCAGGTCTTATGTTCAAGTCTTTAATTTATTTTGAGTCACTTTTTGTGTATTGTGAAAGATAGGGGTCCAGTTTCAGTCTTTTGCGTGTGACTATACAATTTTGTCAATACCACTTGATGAAGAGACTGTCCTTTCCCCACTGTATATTCTTAGCCTGACATCATGTATTAAATGATTGTGTGAACATGCATTTATTTCCAGCCTTTACATACTATTCCACTGATCTATGTATCTGTTTCTACGCTAAGGCCATACTGCTTTGATCACTATAGCTCTATAATACAGCTCAGGAGCAAGAAGCATGATGCCTCTAGCTTTGTTTTCCTTGGCCAACTTTTTTTAAAACCATGCAATGTGTCTTATTATACTGGAGTAGGTAGTTAGCTGTTCCCTCCTCCAGGGGATCTTCCCAATCCAGGGATCAAACTCACGTCTCCTGCATTGCAGGTGGATTTTTAAATTTCTGAGTCACCAGGGAAGCCCTAAGTCCTTGCTGCTGCTGCTAAGTCACGTCAGTCGTGTCCAACTCTGTGCGACCCCATAGACAGCAGGCCACCAGGCTCCCCCGTCCCTGGGATTCTCCAGGCAAGAACACTGGAGTGGGTTGCCATTTCCTTCTCCAATCATGAAAGTGAAAAGTGAAAGTGAAGTCGCTCAGTTGTGTCTGACTCTTCACGACCCCATGGACTGCAGCCTACCAGACTCCTCTGTCCATGGGATTTTCCAGGCAAGAGTACTCCAGTGGGGTGCCATTGCCTTTCCACTAAGTCCTTGGGGAGATCTAAATCAAATAAACAATTCATTGTTTTTGTTAGTAATCAGTCAAGTTACCTTGTTTTCTTATTTGTCTGCTCATTGCTTTTAAAATCATGAACAGTTCTTTGCTCTTAATCTGCAGTATTCTCAAGGCCCTAAATTATGCTATTCTTTAGAGAAATTTTTAATTTACTTTTCAGCTGGAAGCCAAGGGGATCTACCAGTTTCAGAGTACAATATCACTATTCAAGGTTCCAACTTAATATAAGAATCCCAAGTTCAGTACACTGACTTTGTTACTAGCCTAAAGCTTTGTCACCAATTTAACCATTGATTATTTGCTACCCACTAGTTCATTCTGCTTAATGTTCATCTTCTAAGATGGGATAATCAGAAAAGGAGGAACAGAGACATGAAGGGTAGAAGACTGGAGGAGAAAGAACCGCAGATTTTTCCTGAACTTATATCAAGCCAAACAATGCAGGATTTGACTGAAGTTCAAAACAAAGGCCTTTCAGAGCATGCAGCTGACCAAACTGAAGTGAAAGTTACTATCAGTTCTTTACTTTGAAAGAACTAAACACTAATTGTGATATAAAACCAAAACCAAAAATGTGATTTCATACACAGGTGGATAAACATGAACCAAATTATAACATAATCTGAATTAATGTAAAAAACAAATCTGAAACAATATAAGGCTGCCACTATGATCAGGCCAAAAAAAACCCCACTGTAATACAGGATTACAGGGCAGCCATATACCTAAAAAAAAAGATACCTAACTGAAGGGACAAGCAGGGTCTGAAAGACAACCTGTACTCTATTCACCATACTAGGCTGCTAGAGAAGGGAATGGCAAACCACTTAAGTATTCTTGCCTTGAGAATCCCATGAACAGTATGAAAGTCAAAAAGATACGCCACTGAAAGATGAACTCCCCAGGTAGGTAGGTGTACGATATGCTACCAGAGAAGATTTAAAAAGTAACTCCAGAAAGAATGAAGAGATGGAGCCAAAGTGAAAACAACTCCCAGTTGTGACTGTGACTGGTGATGGAAGTAAAGTCTGATGCCATAAGACCAATATTTATTGCATGGGAACCTGGAATGTTTGGTTCATGAATAAAGGTAAATTCAAAGTGCTCAAACAGTAGATGGCAAGAATGACCATCAACATTTTAGGAATCAGTGAACTAAAATGGACTGGAATGGGCGAATTTAATTCAGATGACCATTATACCTACTACTGGGGGCAAGAATCCCTTAAAAGAAATGAAGTAGCCCTCATAGTCAATAAAAGAGTCCAAAATGCAGTACATGGGTGCAATCTCAAAAAATGATAGAATGATCTCTGTCTGTTTCCAAGGCAAAGCATTGAATATCACAGTAATCCAAGTCTATGCCCCAACCACTAATGCTGAAGAAGTTGAAGTTGAATGGGTCTATGATGACCTACAAGACGTTCCAGAACACCCAAAAAAGATGTTCTTTTCATCATGGGGGACTGGAATCCAAAAGTAGGAAGTCCAGAGATACCTGGAGTAATAGGCAAGCTTGGTCTTTCAGTACAAAATGAAGCACAGCAAAGGTTAACAGAGTTTTACCAACAAGAGATGACTCTACACATGGACATCACCAGATGTCCAAAATCAGACTGAGTATATTCTTTGTAGCCAAAGATGAAGAAGCTCTATACAGTCAGTAAAAACAAAACCAGGAGCTGATTGTGGCTCAGATTATGAACTCCTTATTGCCAAATTCAGACATAAATTGAAGAAAATAGGGAAAACCACTAGACCATTCAAGTATGACCTAAATCAAATCCCTTAGGATTATACAGTGGAAGTGACAATAGAGTCAAGGGATTAAGTGATATCTATTAAGATAGATAGAGTGCCTGAAGAACCATGAACAGAGGCTTGTGACATTGCACAGGAGCAGTGATCAAGACTATTACCAAGAAAAAGAAAGGCAAAATGGTTGCTTGAGGAGGCCTTACAATAGTTGAGAAAAGAAGAGAAGCAAAAGGCAAAGGAGAAATTTAACTACCTGAATTCAGAGTTCCAAACTAGCAAGGAGAGATAAGAAAGCCTTCCTTGGTGATCAGTGCAAAGAAATAGAAAACAATAGAATGGGAAAGACTAGAGATCTCGTCAAGAAAATTAGAGGGGTGGTCCCAAGATGGCAGAGGAATAGGACAGGCAGACTACTTTCTCCCCTACAAATTCATCAAAAGAATATTTGAACGCTGAGCAAATTCCACAAAACAACTTCTGAATGCTGGCAGAGGACATCAGGCACCCAGAAAGACAGTCCATTGTCTTTGAAAGGAGGTAGGACAAAATATAAAAAGAGAGACAAAAGAGGGAGTCTTAAAAAAGAAAAAAGTTTCCAAACACTAGGAAACACTCTCACTGGTAGGTCTGTGGCAAGTCTTGGAATCCCAGAGGGCAACTTAACCGGAAAAATAAATAAATAAATAATTAAAACCCACAGATTACGTGCCTAAAGGCAACTCCCAGCAGAGAAGCAGCCCAGAGGCTTGTATCCACCACTAGTAAGCAGTGGGGGGCGGGGTGGTAGTGGGGCTGGACAGGGAGGAGCAGGCTGCATTGCTTAGGTGCTTAGGGTAAGGAGGACAGGGCCTGAATGCCCCGAGGGCAATCTGAGGGAACTAATGTGAGATACCAACCCAGACTGTGTGATAGCCAGAGAGAGAGAAAAGAGAGAGAGAACTATCCAGCGAAAAGCCCTAACCAAAGACACTGCCAGGCCCGTTCACAGAACAAAGGACTGAGCAGAGTTAGCAGCTGTGGACCGGTCCATCCCCCACGGGGGACAGGCAGGCAAGGGCAGCCAGAGCCCAAAAGGGGCAATCGTGGCCCCAGACAGGCATCCTCTACCAAACTGCAAGCAGGCGTCGTTGCTAACCAACACTTCTCGGGATTCTGGATGGTCGACATCTGCCAGGAGTGTCGCAGCCAGAGATCTGGCCCCCGGAAGAGACACACGGCACACCTGAGAAGGTGGACCCGTCATACACCCAGAAAACCAAGCGGCTGGGACTGGGGAAGTGATAAGACACACCCCCCGACCTGGGGGTGACTGCACTCACCAACCACCTGATCAACTGAGCTGCTCGGACCTGGGAATGGCACGAAACTCAGGCCCAACTGAGTCTGTGCCTTTGTGGAGTACCCAAGAACCTGAACCTGAGCAACTTAGACCTGGGAAGTGCATACAACCCAGGGCCCGCCTCAGACAGTTCCCAGCAGAGTGACCTAGAGCCTGAGAAGTGTAGACCATGAAAGCACACACATCATGAGCGGGGGCAAACCCAGTGCAGCTGAAACACTGTGAGCACTCCCCGCACACGCCAGTGATACTTGTTTGCAGTGTTCTTCCCTCCCCACAGCAAGACTGAACAAGTGAGCCTAAAAAAGTGACCACCACCACCCCCTTGTCTCAGGGTGGAAATTAAGACACTGAAGAGACCAGCAAACAGAAGAAGCTAAAATAAAGAGAGGGAACCACTTTGGAAATGACAGATGCAACAAATTAAAACTCTGTAGTTAGCACCGACTACATAGGAAGGGGCCTACAGATCCTGAGAAGTAGTATAAGTCGGATCAAGAAACTATCTGAAAATGAACCGACCCCACACTGTCGGCAACGGCTCCAGAGAAATTCCTAGATATATTTTTACTATTATCAGTTTTTAAATTAAAAAAAATTTTAAGTCCTCTATTACTCCTTTAATTTTCATTTTTATAACCTACTATTACCCTGCAAAAAAAATTTCCTATTTTTAAAGCAAACTTCATATATATTTTTTATAATTTTCGTGACTTTGTAATATTGTATTTTTGAGAATCTAACATTTACTCTAGATTTTTTATCTTTGCTTTTTGGTATTTGTTACCAATTTTGTACCTTTAAGAACCCAATCATCACTACCCATTTTTACTTGGGAGTGAGATTACTGGCCGGACTGCTCTTTCCGCCTTTGGACTCTCCTTTTTCTCCACCAGGTCGCCTCTATCTCCTCCCTCCCTCTTCTCTTCTCTACCCAACTCTGTGAATCTCTTTGTGTATTCTGGACAGTGGAGAACACTTAGGGAACTGATTTACTGGCTGGATCTGTCTCTCTCCTTTTGATTCCCCCCTTTATCCTTCTGGCCACCTCTGTCTCCTTCCTCCCTCTTCTCTTCTCTGTATAACTCGGTGAACATTTTTGAGCGGCCCAGACTGTGGAGCACACATAAGGGAGTGATTACTGGCTAGCTTGCTCACTCCTCTTTTGATTCCTCCTCTTTTCCTCCTGGTCACCTCTATCTCCCACCTCCCTCTTCTCTTCTCCATTTAACTCTGTGAACCTCTCTGGGTGTCCCTCACTGTGGAGAAACTTTTCATCTTTAACCTAGATGTTTTATCATTGGTGCTGTATAAATGGAGAAGTCTTGAGGCTACTGTAAGAGTACGACTGAAAACCAGAGGCAGGAGGTTTAAGTCTAAAACCTGAGAACACCAGAGAACTCCTGACTCCAGGGAACATTCATTGATAGGAGCTCATCAAAAGCCTCCATACCTACACTGAAACCAAGCACCACCCAAGAGCCAACCAGTTCCAGAGCAAGACTTACCATGCAAATTCTCCAGCAAAGCAGGAACATAGCCCTGAGCTTCAATATACAGGCTGCCCAAAGTCACACCAAACCCACTGACATCTCAATACTCACTACTGGACACTTCATTGCACTCCAGAGAGAAGAAATCCAGCCCCATCCACCAGAACACAGACACAAGCTTCCCTAACCAGGAAATCTTGACAAGCCACCCATCCAACTCCACCCACAGAGAGGAACCTCCACAATAAAGAGGAACCACAAACTGCCAGAATACGGAAAGGCCACCCCAAACACAGCAATATAAACAAGATGAAAAGGCAGAGAAATACTCAGCAGGTAAAGGAACAGGATAAATGCCCACCAAACCAAACAAAAGAGGAAGAGATAAAGAATTCAGAGTAATGACAGTGAAAATGATCCAAAATCTTGAAAACAAACTGGAGTTACAGATAAATAGTCTGGAGACAAGGCTTGAGAAGATGTAAGAAATGTTTAACAAGGACCTAGAAGAATTAAAAAAGAGTCAATATATAATGAATAATGCAATAAATGAGATCAAAAACACTCTGGAGGGAACCAACAGTAGAATAATGGAGGCAGAAGATAGGATAAGTGAGGTAGAAGATAGAATGTTAGAAATAAATGAAGCAGAGAGGAAAAAAAGAAAAAAGAATTAAAAGAAATGAGGACAACCTCAGAGACCTCTGCGAAACTGTTACACGCCCCAACATTTGAACCATAGCAGTCCCAGAAGAAGAAGACAAAAAGAAAGTCCATGAGACAATACTTGAGGAGACAGTACTGAACGAAATAGTCATCCAAGTCCAAGAAACCCAGAGTTTCAAACAGGATAAACCCAAGGCGAAACATGCCAAGATACATATTAATCAAATTAACAAAGATCAAACACAAAGAACAAACATTAAAAGCAGCAAGGGAAAAACAACAAATGACACACAAGGGGATTCCCCTAACGATAACAGCTAGCTTTCAATAGAAACTCTTCAGGCCAGAAGGAAATGGCAGGACATACTTAAAGTGATGAAACAGAAAAACCTACAGCCGAGATTACTGTACCCAGTAAGGATCTCATTCAAATATGAAGGAGAAATCAAAAGCTTTACAGACAAGCAAAAGCTGAGAGAATTCAGCAACACCAAACCAGCTCTCCAACAAATGCTAAAGGATCTTCTCTAGACAGGAAACACAGAAAGGGTGTATAAACTTGAACCCAAAACAACAAAGTAATGGCAACGGGATCATCAGTCAGTCAGTTCAGTCGCTCAGTCATGTCCAACTCTTTGCAACCCCATGAATCGCAGCAGGCCAGGCCTCCCTGTCCATCACCAACTCCCAGAGTTCACTCAAACTCATGTGCATCAAGTCGGTGATGCCATCTAGCCATCTCATCCTCTGTCGTCCCCTTCTCCTCCTACCCCCAATCCCTCCCAGCATCACGGTCTTTTCCAATGAGTCAACTCTTCGCATGAGGTGACCAAAGTACTGGACCTTCAGCCTCAGCAACAGTCCTTCCAATGAACACCCAGGACTGATCTCCTTTAGGATGGACTGGTTAGATCTCCTTGCAGGCCAAGGGACTTATCAATAATTACCTTAAATGTAAACGGGTTGAATGCCCCAACCGAAAGACAAAGACTGGCTGAATGGATACAAAAGCAAGACCCTTATATATGTTATCTACAAGAGACCCACCTCAAAACAAGGGATACATAGAGTCTGAAAGTGAAGGGCTTGGAAAAGATACGCCATGCAGAGACGAAAAGAAAGAAGGAGTAGCAACACTCATATCAGATAAAATAGACTTGTAAAAAAAGGCTGTGAAAAGAGACAAAGAAGGACACTACATAATGATCACAGGATAAATCCAAGAAGAAGATATAACAATTATAAATATATATGCACCCAACATAGGAGCACCACAATATGTAAGGCAAATGCTAACAAGTATGAAAGGGGAAATTAACAATAACACAATAATAGTGGGAGACTTTAATATCCCACTCACACCTATGGATAGATAAACTAAACAGAAATTTAACAAGGAAACACAAACTTTAAATGATACAATAGAATTTCATCTTTTTCTCAAGTGCACATGGAACCTTCTCCAAGATAGATCACATCCGAGGCCATAAAGCTAGCCTTGGTAAATTCAAAAAAAATTGAAATCATTCCAAGCATCTTTTCTGACCACAGTGCAGTAAGATTAGATTTCTACAGGAGAAAATTCCTAATGTTCAAGCTGGTTTTAGAAAAGGCAGAGGAACCAGAGATCAAATTGCCCACAGCTGCTGGATCATCAAAAAAGCAAGAGAGTTCCAGAAAAACATCTATTTCTGCTTTATTGACTATGCCAAAGCCTTTGACTTTTAGACTGTGTGGATCACAATAAACTATGGCAAATTCTGAAAGAGATGGGAATACTAGACCATCTGACTTGAGTCTTGAGAAACCTATGGAGGTCAGGAAGCAACAGTTAGAACTGGACATGTAACAACTGGTTCCAAACTGGAAAAGGAGTACGTCAAGGCTGTATATTGTCACCCTGCTTATTTAACGTATATGCAGAGTACATCATTAGAAACGCTGGGCTTCAAGAAGCACAAGCTGGAATCAAGATTGCCAGGAGAAATATCAATAACCTCAGATACGCAGATGACACCGCCCTTATGGCAGAAAGTGAAGAGGAACTAAAAAGCCTCTTGATGAAAGTGAAAGTGGAGAGTGAAAAAGTTGGCTTAAAACTCAACATTCAGAAAACAAAGATCATGGCATCTGGTCCCATCACTTCATGGGAAATAGATGGCGAAACAGTGGAAACAAACAGTGTCAGACTTTATTTTGGGGGATCCAAATCACTGCAGATGGTGATTGCAGCCATGAAATTAAAAGACGCTTACTCCTTGGAAGGAAAGTTATGACCAACCTAGATAGCATATTCAAAAGCAGAGATATTACTTGGACAACAAAGGTCCGTCTAGTCAAGGCTATGGTTTGTCCTGTGGTCATGTATGGATGTGAGAGTTGGACTATGAAGAAGGCTGACAGCCAAAGAATTGATGCTTTTGAACTGTGGTGTTGGAGAAGACTCCTGAGAGTCCCTTGGACTGCAAGGAGATCCAACCAGTCCATTCTGAAGGAGATCAGCCCTGGGATTTCTTTGGAAGGAATGATGCTAAAGCTGAAACTCCAGTACTTTGGCCACCTCATGAGAAGAGTTGACTCATTGGAAAAGACTCTGATGCTGGGAGGGATTGGGGGCAGGAGGAGAAGGGGACAACAGAAGATGAGATAGTTGGATGGCATCACTGACTCAATGGACATGAGTCTGGGTAGACTCCAGGAGTTGCTGATGGACAGGGAGGCCTGGCGTGCTATGATTCATGGGGTCTCAAAGAGTTGGACATGACTGAGCAACTGAACTAAACTGAGCTGAACAGGAGAAAAACTATTAAAAATTCCAACATATGGAGGCTGAACAATATGCTGCTGAATAACCAACAAATCACAGAAGAAATCACATAAGAAATCAAAATATGCATAGAAATGAATGAAAATGAAAACACAACAACCCCAAACCTATGGGACACTGTAAAACAAGTGCTAAGGGGGAAGGTTCATAGCAATACAGGCTTACCTCAAGAAACAAGAAAAAAGTCAAATAAATAACCTAACTCTACACCTAAAGCAACTAGAAAAAGAAGAAATGAAGAACCCCAGGGTTAGTAGAAGGAAAGAAACCTTAAAAATTAGGGCAGATATAAATGCAAAAGAAACAAAAGAGCCCACAGTAAAAATCAACAAAACCAAAAGCTGATTCTTTATGAAGATAAATAAAATTGACAAACCATTAGCCAGACTCATCAAGAAACAAAGGGAGAAGAATCAAATCAACAAAGTTAGAAATGAACGTGGAGAAATCACAACAGACAACATAGAAATACAAAGGATCATAAGAGACTACTATCAGCAACTTTATGCCAATAAAATGGACAACTTGGAAGAAATGGACAAATTCTTAGAAAAGTACAACTTCCCAAAACTGAACCAGGAAGAAATAGAAAATCTTAACAGACCCATCACAAGTATGGAAATTGAAACTGTAATCAGAAATCTTCCAATAAACAAAAGCCCAGGACCAGATGGCTTCACAGCTGAATTCTACCAAAAATTTAGAGAAGAGCTAACACCTATTCTACTCAAGCTCTTCCAGAAAATTGCAGAGGAAGGTAAACTTCCAAACTCATTCTATGAGGCCACCATCTCCCTAATACCAAAACCTGACAAAGATGCCACAAAAAAAGAAAACTACAGGCCAATATCACTAATGAACATAGATGCAAAAATCCTTAACAAAATTCTAGCAAACAGAATCCAACAACATATTAAAAAGATCATACATCATGTCCAAGTGGGCTTTATCCTAGGGATGCAAGGATTCTTCAATATTTGCAAATCAATCAATGTAATACACCACATTAACAAATCAAAAGATAAAAAACATATGATTATCTCAATAGATGCAGAGAAAGCCTTTGACAAAATTCAATATCCACTTATGATAAAAACCTCCAGAAAGTAGGAATAGAAGGAACATACCTCAACATAATAAAAGATATATATATGACAAACCCACAACAAACATTATCCTCAATGGTGAAAATTTGAAAGCATTTCCCCTAAGTCAGGAACAAGACAAAGATACCCACTCTCACCACTACTATTCAACATAGTTTTGGAAGTTTTGGTCACAGCAATCAGAGCAGAAAAAGAAATAAAAGAATCCAGACTGGAAAAGAAGAAGTAAAACTCTCACTGTTTGCAGATGACATGATCCTCTACACAGAAAACCCTAAATATTCCACCAGAAAATTATTAGAGCTAATCAATGAATATAGTCAAGCTGCAGGATATAAAATTAACACACAGAAATCTCTTGCATTCCTATACACTAACTGAGAAAACTGAAAGAGAAATTAAGAAAAAAATTCTATTCACCATTGCAATGAAAAGAATAAAATACTTAGGAATATATCTACCTAAAGACACAAAAGACCTATATATAGAAAACTATAAAACACTGGTGAAATAAATCAAAGAGGACACTAATAGATAGACAAATATACCACGTTCATGTATTGGAAGAATCAATATAGTGAAAATGAGTATACTACCCAAAGCAATCTATAGATTCAATGTAATCCCTATCAGACTACCAATGGTATTTTTCACAGAACTAGAACCAATAATTTCACAATTTGTCTGGAAATACAAAAAAACCTCGAATAGTTAAAGCAATCTTGAGAAAGAAGAATGGAACTGGAGGAATCAACCTCCTTGACCTCAGGCTCTACTACAAAGCTACAGTCATCGAGACAGTATGGTACTGGCACAAAGACAGAAATACAGATCAATGGAACAAAGCAGAAAGCCCAGAAATAAATCCATGCACATCTATGGGCAACTTATCTTTGACAAAGGAGGCAAGAATAGACAATGGAGAAAAGCCAATCTCTTTAACAAGTGGTGCTGGGAAAACTGGTCATCCACTCATAAAAGAATGAAACTAGAACATTTTCTAACACCATACACAAAAACAAACTCGAAATGGATTAAAGATCTAAATGCAAGGTCAGAAACTATAAAACTCCTAGAGGAAAGCATAGGCAAAACACTCTCTGACATAAATCACAGCAGGATCCTCTATGACCCACCTCCCAGAGTAATGGAAATAAAAGCAAAAATAAACAAATGGGACCTAATTAAACTTAAAAGCTTCTGCACAACAAAGGAAACTATAAGCAAGGTGAAAAGACAGCCTTCAGAATGTGAGAAAATAATAGCATACGAAGCAACTGACAAAGAATTTTTCTCAAAAATATACAAGCAACTCCTGCAGCTCAACTCCAGAAAAATAAACGACCCAATCAAAAAATGGGCCAAAGAATTAAACAGACATTTCTCCAAAGACATACAGGTGGCTAACAAACACATGAAAAGAAAAGATGCTCAACATCACTCATTATCAGAGAAATGCAAATCAAAACCACAATGAAGTACCATTTCAAGCCAGTCAGAATGGCTGCTATCCAAAAGTCTATAAGCAATAAATGCTGAAGAGGGTGTGGAGAAAAGGGAACCCTCTTATAAGGAATGCAAACTAGTACAGCCACTATGGAGAAAAATGTGGAGATTCCTTAAAAAAACTGGAAATAGAACTGCCATATGACCCAGCAATCCCACTGCTGGGTATGCACACTGAGGAAACCAGAATTGAAAGAGACACGTGTACCACAATGTTCATCGCAACACTGTTTATAATAGCCAGGACATGGAAGCAACCTAGATGTCCATCAGCAGACGAATGGAGAAGAAAGCTGTGGTACATATACACAATGGAATATTAAAGAATACATTTGAATGAGTTCTAATGAGGTGGATGAAACTGGAGCCTATTATACAGAGTGAAGTACACCAGAAAGAAAAACACCAATACAGTATACTAATGCATATATATGGAATTTAGAAATGTGGTAACGACAGCCCTACATGCGAGACAGCAAAAGAGACACAGATGTACAGAACAGTCTTTTGGACTCTGTGGGAGAGGGCAAGGGTGGAATGATCTGGGAGAATGGCATTGAAACATGTACATTATCATATGTGAAAGAGATCGCCAGTCCAGGTTCGATTCATGAGACAGGGTGCTCGGGGCTGGTGCACTGGGATGACCCAGAGGGATGGGATGGGGGAGGGAAATGGGAGGGGTGTTCAGGATGAGGAACACATGTACATCCATGGCTGATTCATGTCAGTGTATGGCAAAAACCACTATAATATTGTAAAGGAATTAGCTTCCAATTAAAATAAATAAATTTATATTAAAAAAATAAAGCACTATCACGAAAGAGGACATTTAAAAAAAAAAAGAAAAGAAAATTAGAGATACCAAGGGAACATTTCATGCAAACATAGCCACAATAAAGGACAGAAATGGTATGGACCTAACAGAAGCAGAAGATATTAAGAAGAGGTGACAACAATACACAGAAGAAGGTGTGTTAGTGTGGTCACTCACCTAGAGCCAGACATCCTGGAGTGTGAAGTCAAGTGGTCCTTAGGAAGCATCACTACAAACAAAGCTAGTGGAGGTGATGGATTCCAGCTGAGCTATTTCAAATCCTAAAAGATGATACTGTTAAAGTGCTGCACTCAATATGCCAGCAAATTAGGAAAACTCAGCAGTGGCCAGGACTGGAAAAAGTCAGTGTTCATTCCAATCCCAAAGAAAGGCAATGCCAAAGAATGCTCAAACTACCACACAACTGCACTCATCTCACATGCTAGTAAAGTAATGTTCAAAATTCTCCAAATCAGGCTTTAATAGTACGTGAACTGAGAACTTGCAGATATTTAAGCTGGATTTAGAAAAGCAGAGGAACCAGAGATCAAATTGCCAACATCTGTTAGATCACAGAAAAACCAAGATAGTTACAGTTAAGCTCCTGCTTTGCTGAATACACCAAAGTCTTTGACTGTGTGGATCACAACAGCTGTGGAAAATGCTTAAAAAGATAGGAATACCAGACCACCTTACCTGCCTCCTGAAAAATCTGGAGTTAGAACCAGACATGGAACAATGGACTGGTTCCAAATTGAGAAAGAGTACGTCAAGGCTGCATACTGTCACACTGCTTATTCAATATCAAGCAAAGTGCTGGGCTGGATGAACCACAAGCTGGAGTAAAGACTTTGGGGAGAAATATCAATAACTTCAGATATTCAGATGACACCACCCTTATGGCAGAAAGCAAAGAGGAACTAAACAGCCTCTTGATGAAAGTGAAAGAGTTGAGTGAAAAATCTGGCTTAAAACTCAACATTCAGAAAACTAAGATCATGGCACCCAGTCATGCCTTGATACCATCACTTGATCCCTTGATCCATCTGGTCTCATCACTTCATGGCAAAGAGATGGGGAAACAATGACAGACTTCATTTTCTTGGGCCCCAAAATTACTGGAGCTGGTGAGTGACTGCTGCCATGAAATTAAAAGATGCTTGCTCCTTGAAGAAATGCTATGACCAACCAAGATAGCATATTAAAAAGCAGAAACATTAGTTTGTTGACAAAGGTCCATCTAGTCAAAGCTATGGTTTTTCCAGTAGTCCTGTATGGATGTGAGAGTTGGACCATAAAGAATGCTGAGCACTGAAGTACTGGTGCTTTTGAACTGTGGTGTTGGAGAAGACTCTTGAGTCCCCTGGACTGCAAGGAAATCCAACTAGTCCATTCTAAAGGAGATCAGCCCTCAATATTCATTGGAAGGACTGATGCTGATGCTGAAACTCCAATACTTTGGCCACCTGATGCGAAGAACTGACTCACTGGAAAAGACCCTGATGCTGGGAAAGATTGAAGGCAGGAAGAGTAGAGAACAACAAAGGACGAGCTGGTTGGGTGGCATCACCAACTCAATGGACTTGAGTTTGAGCAAACTCCGGGAGTAAGAACAGGGAAGCCTGGCTGCATGCAGTCCATGGGGTCTCAAGGAGTCGGACATGACTGAGTGACTGAACTCAACTAAACTGAGGGTCCTACACTTGCGTAGAAGAAAAGCTGGTTTTTTTTGTACTTTGCACAAAGGCACCAAATATATTACTGAATTGGTAAGAGAGAAACATAAATCCACAAAGGTCAAAAAAGACATCTAGGCCGAAACTGAAAGACATTCAGACAACTAGAGAACCTGAGCTTATTTGAAGGACCAAGCCTATGATATGCCCAATATGAGGACTCCAATAAGAAACTCTTACACCCTTAGAGATAAAGTGAACTGGAGGGGTTAAAAAAAAAACAAACCAACAAAACAAAACCCTCCTCTAGAAAAAGAAAGACAAAACAGGAAGTTGTCTAACTTGACTTCCACATTAGTCGCAGGATAGGGAGAAAACCCTCAAGTCAGACCTCCCATGGTTTGTGGCTTAAATATAGACTACCAGTGTGATATGAAAAACTGTATTCTAAAGAAGCCGTTTAAATGGTACTGAGGTGACAGTCCTTCTCCACTTCATTCTGTAAATGAACTAAACATTTAAATTAAAAGACAAAGATAGTCAGAAGTGATTCTTTTTTTTTTTTCTTAAAGGAATAACTATACCGTAATGGCAGAAAGCAAAGAGGAACTAAAGAGCCTCTTGATGAAAGTGAAACAACAGAGTGAAAAAGCTGGCTTAAAACTCAACATTCAAAAAACTAAGATCATGGTATCTGGTTCTACCACTTCATGACAAATAGATGGAATCTGGTTCTACCACTTCATGGCAAAAAAATGGAAATGGTGACAGAATTTATTTTCTTGGGCTCCAAAATCACTGGAGATGGTGAGTGACTGCAGCCATGAAATTACAAGATGCTTGCTCCTTGGAAGAAAAGCTATGACAAACCTAGACAGCATATTAAAAAGCAGAGACATCACTTTGCCAACAAAGGTCCATCTGGTCAAGGCTATGGTTTTTCCAGTGGTCACGAATGGATGTGAGAGTTGGACTGTGAAGAAAGCTGAGTGCCGAAGAATTGATGTGTTTGAACTGTGGTGTTGGAGAACTCTTGAGAGTCCCTTGGAATGCAAGGAGATCCAAGCAGTCCATTCTAAAAGAAATCAGTCCTGAATATTCCTTGGAAGGACTGATGCTGAAGTTGAAACTCCAATACTTTAGCCACCTGATACAAAGAACTGACTCAGTGGAAAAAACCCTGATGCTTGGATAGATTGAAGGCAGGAGGAAAGGGGGACAACAGAAGATGAGGTGGTTGGATGACACCATCGACTCAATGGAGATGAGTTTGAACAAAGTCTGGGAGATAGTGAAGGACCAGGAAGCCTAGTGTGCTGCAGTCCATGGGGTCACAGTCAGACATGATTGACCAACTGAACAAAGAACAACAAATACACCATCTACAAGAGAACACTCTAAAAATAAAGACACAGACAGACTGAAAGTAAATGGATGGTGAAGGACAGCCCATGTAAACAGAAAGCATGAGACAGTACTGGATAAAAGGATCAATTAGTAAAGAAGACAATAAAAGTCTAAATGAAGCAAAAATTGAAAATTAAAAGAAATATGGACTATTCCTGGAGAAAGAAATAGCAACCCACTCCAGTATTCCTGCTTGGGAATTCCCATGGACAGAGGAGCCTGCCAGGTTATAGTTCCTGGGGTCACAAAGAGTCAGACAGGACTTAGTGATTAAAAACAATTGACTATTCCACAATCGTATTTGGAGATTTAATACTTGTTCTCTGTAAATAAAAGACATAGACAAAAAGAAAAATGAAAACAAAGAATACCTGTATAATACTATTAATCGTCTTGACTTAATTTCTATTTACTGCTACTGTACCCATTTATGGTAAAGTGTATATGCTTTTCAAGTGTACATGGTATGTTTGCCATGATAGACCATGTGCTTTGTCATAAAACAAGTCTTAATAAACTTAATATCTGAAATCATACAAAATTATTTTGCCCAAGATAGAATTAAATTTGAAATCAGGAACAATAAGATAAATAGGAAAACCCAAATATTTAGAATATAAAAGCATACTTCTAGTAATCCATAAAGTAACAAAGAAATAAGAGACTAGAAAATATCTTAACTAAATGATAATGAAAATAAAAGATCAAAATTCATGATATACAGCTAAAGCAATGCTTAAACCAGAAGTTATAGCTTTAAATGTTTTTAATTAGAAAATTACAAAAAGTCTAAAAATTAAAGATGTGACACTTCCATCCAAAATTTGAAAAGATGAAGTAAAATCAAAAGTATAGGGTAGAAAATAAGAAATCTTCCTTCCAAAAAACTAAAGAAATAAAAAATAAACAAAAAAATTTTTTTTAATCTGTGAAACTAAGAGCTGATTTCTGGAAATAATTAAGAAAATTGATAAATATCCAGTCAGTCTATCAGGGAAAAAGAGAAAAAGCAAAAATTATCAAATGAATGAAGTTGGGGAAAAGGTACAAACTTTCAGTTATAAAAATAAATGTCACAAGGATGTAATGTATAGCATGGTAACGCTGTACTGCATATTCGAAAGCTGCTAAAACAGTAGATCTTGCCAAAAGTTCTCATCACACACAAAAATATGTGTAATCATGTACAGTGATGGATGTTAACTAGACTTTTCCTGGTGATTATTTCCCAATATATACAAACACCAAATCATTACATGGTACATCTGAAACTAGTATGTGGCAAGTGTACCTCAATTTTTAAAATAAGAAGAATGGAAGAAAGTACATCACTTCAGATCCCATAGACATTAAAATAATAATGGAGTATTAGAAATAACTTTATTACAGTAAATGTAAAATTAGAGTCATCCTTGAAAGACATAAATAATTAAATTTGATCCCAAGTGCAAGAGGAAATAGGAACAGTTCCATATCAATTAACAAAATTTCATTCATAATGATAAATCTTCCAGGCCCACTGGCTTCGCTGATGAATTCTATCAAACTCTAAAGAAATAATACCAATATTACACAGACTCTTTCAGAAAATAAAGGAGGCAGAAACACTTCTTGACTCACTTTATATTTTATGAGGCCAGTATTACCGTTACCAAAACCAAAGTCATCATAAAAAAAAAAAGAAAACTAAAGACAAATATCCTTCATGAACATCGACATAAAATAAAATTTTTGCAAACTGAATCTAACACTATATAAGAGAACAATATCATAACCAAGTAGAATTTATCCTAGGAATGTAAAGCCTGTTTAACAGGAAAATCAATTAATGTAATTTATTACATTAGTAAAATGAAAAAGAAAACAAAGGTCATTTAAGTAGGTTCAAAGAAAGCATTCAAAGAAATTTATGCCCCATTCCTTATAAATAATCTAAGAAACAGAAGGGAACTTTACCAAATTTATTATCAATGATAAAAGGATTAATGTTGTCTTTATGTACAAACAGAAACAAGGCCAGAATATCCATTCTTACCACTTTTGTTCAATACTCTACTAAAGGTCCTACCAATGGAATAAGGAAACAAACAGAAATAAACGGCATGAAGATAAGACATAAAACTGTCTTTACTTTACGTGACATTATCATATAAAATAATCCTAACAAGTCTACCAAAAAAAGCTATTTAAACTATTAAGTAAATTTAGCAGTCACAGGACACAAAGACAAAAATCAATTCTGGACTTATATAGGATAGTAGAGAATAATCAAAATTTATAATAGCATCAAAAATATACAGGAATAAATTCAGTAAAAGATTTTTAATAACTGTGGACTGAATACAGTAAAACAAAAATTTAAAACACCTACATAAGTATAGCAAGATACCATGTCCATGAACTGGATATTAAGATGGCCCAAACTGATACACAGCTTGAGGCAACCTCAATCAAACTGATGAGTTTTTTAAAGAAATTGACAAGTTGATGCTAAAATTAAGACAATAGCAAAAGATGTAGAACACAAAACTATTCTGAGAAAGAAGAACAAGACTGAAAGACTTAAATTACCTGATTTGAAGACTTAAGACAGCATAATGTTGGCATAAGCATAGACATTTAGATCTATGGTACAGAACAGAGTCCAGTAACAGACCCTAGACATCTATGGCCAACTGATTTTTGACAAAGGTACAGAATAATACAAAAGGGAAAAAAGTCTTTGTAGCAAATGTTGCTAGAATTTGACAGCTATATGGGTTGGGGAAGAGGCCTTATTCTTCTTACCTCACATCATTTCACAAAAATTAATTCTAAGTGGATCACAGACCTGAACATAATAGCTAAAATTATTCAACTTTTAGAAGAAAAATATAAAACCTATTTGTAACTTCAGTTACACAGATTTCTTCAATACAAAAACCAACTGAAAATGCAGATCATCAAAATTTACAGCTTCTGCTCTCTGAAAGAGTTAAAAAGTTTTAACAGTTAAAACTTAACTCTTTAAAAGTTTAACTCTTAAGAGTTAAAAAGACAAACAATAGACAGGAAGAAAATATCTGTAAACATGTATGTGAAAAATGGACTGTATACAGAATATAAAAACACTTAGAATTTCAATGAGACTATGTACAAAAGAACAAACAACCCAATATAAAAAGGGGAAAAAAAAAGTGAACAAACATTTAACAAAGGAAGATATAAGAATAGCCTAAAAAAGCACAACTTCATTAATTATCAAGGAAATTCAAAATACAACCACAGTGAGATACTATTACTGTATACCCAGTAGAATGGTGAAAGTAAGAAGACAATATCAAATGATGACAAAGATGTAAAGCACTCTTAATGGAAATGAAAAATGGTACACTTCATAAAATAGCATTTCTCACATGACCCCACAATTTGTCTCAGGTGTTTACCCAAGAGAAAGGGAAATGTAGGTACAAAGACTAGTCTGCAAGTGGTCATAGCACCATTATTCATAAGTCAATAAAAACTGGAAGTGTAACTTAAAAGGTAAACAGCTAAACAAAGTAAAAAGAAAACCATACTGTACAATACTACACAGCAATAGAAAGGAACAAAATATTTACATATACTACATATTTGAATCTCAAAAGCATTATCCTAAGGAAACAAAGTCAAACACAAAAGACCTCCTACTGTATAATTTCATTTATATAGAAATCTAAAAGAAATGAACCATAGTGACAAAAACCAGTGGTTATCTGGACCAAGCAGTACGGAATGGAATTGAAGGGCATATGAAAATTATTTACAGAGTGAAAGAAGTGTTTTCTATCTTGAATGTGGTGTTAGTTACATGGCTATGTATCTGCTAAATTCATCAAACTGGACACTCAAGAAAAAAAAAAGGAAAAAGATATTAAAAACTCTTAATACAGACAAGCCAGGGGTTCATTTTTCTAAAATATAAAGAGCTGTGAAAAATCAATTTAAAAAAACAACCTAACAAAACAAACGAGCCAAAAGATGAGTAATTCTTTTTACAGAAAAAGACCAAACAGTTCTTAAACAATGTTTAACACCACTAATGTGAGAATGCTAAATTAGGCTGAGAAATCATTATTCACCTATAAGATTGTCAGAAATTCAAAAGTTTGTAATAATTGTCCTGTGAAGACAATAAAATAGAACTCTCATAGACTGCTGGTGGACAAGTAAATTGGTACAGTCCTTACAGAGAATAATTTAGAAATATTTATAAAAATTACAAGTACATTATTCCTATCTCCCAGAAGTAGTTTTGCTTTTGGAAATTATCCTACAGACACACTTGCATAAATATAAACTGACAAGTACAAAGTTAATCTGTATAGCATTAGTTTTAATAGCAGAAGATGGCAAACAATTCAAATGACTCTCAGCAATGGGAGTTAATTAAATTATGATACATTAAAAAAATAAAATATTATTCATCTTTTAAAAAGTATTCTCCATTTGAGAGTAACTATAAAATACATTGTTAAATGAGAAAAAGCAAGGAGTAGAACATGAGTGTGGTATGCCACATTCCATGTAAGTAAGACTGGATAAGAACTCACATATTCATTAACTGTATATGCAAATAGAAAATTTTGAAAGATGCAAAACTAGCAAGAATCATAATTTGTTACAGTGAACAACAGGAAGACATTACAAGACTGGAACAGAACACATTTTAATTTCTTTTTTTCTGGACAATGTGAATATAGCATCTCTTTAAAAGATTAGGTGAGTTAATCAAAATTTGATATGAAAACTAAGAGAACAGACACGTTAGTTATATGTAAAGACAGGTCACAAACTTGAGGCAATATTCACAATTTAAACAACTAAAAGATTAGTGTTAAAACATTGTAAAGTGCTCCATCAGCAAGAGAAAGACCAATAAACCAAATGATGAGGAGAATGAAAAGTCATGAACATATATATCCTGATGACGACAGCAAACAGTCAATAAACATAAAACACTAAACATCGTTAATAATCATAGGAGTGAAAAGTAAAATATGTGTGAGGTATATTACCTCAACTAGCCTGACAAAAAGTTTAACATTATGAGCTGTTGGTGAGGCACAAATGAAGGAACTATATCTATGGCACCAATATAAACTCTCATATACACAACACAGAAACAATGAAGCAAGTTGTAAAAGAATAAATACATTTTGATTCTTTTTGTATAAAGTTCAAAAACATGCAAAACTACGCATTATTTGCAGACTGTGTGTGTGTGTGTGTGTGTGTGTGTGTGTGACTTAGCAGCAGCAGCATCAGTAAAACTATGAAGAAAAGGTGTCAACTGATAAACAAACAGCAAGCATTCTCTGCTGGCAGAAAAAAGGGAACAGCAAAGGTTGGTATTGACCTGCTATTTAAGTTATGTGAAGGTGTTTTTACTGCTACTATATATCAATACTTAGATGTATTTGATATTTAATAATTTTCAAAACTCTACTAAAAAAAGAAATCAGTCATGAAGACGAAATGCTATGAAACAACGTGTGAGTTCTCCGTCATTCAGTTCATAACGAGAGGTATGGAAGAGAACACTGAAAGAAGTTAACTATTCCTCTATCCAGACCCTCGGCAGTACTGTATGATTCAAAAAGCAAAAGAGAAAATGAACAAAAGGCATTTTAAGAAGGTATCTTATAAACATACAGGATAATTTTCAAAAAAATTTTTTAAAGAGTTTAGATGGAAAATCACTGAAAGTTTGACTATCATCACTTATCACTCACTTTCCAAACAAGATAAAATCAATAAACATGAAAGAAAAAGAAAAACATCCTGGAACTATAATTAAACTGCCTTCTATTAAAAATATATACAGCCAGTTCTATCCTCATAAGCCATCTCATCTAAAAATCTGAAAAGTGTATTCAATTTCCTATTTTCCAGAAATGATTAAAGGAAATACACAGAAATAAAAACTTTCTTCAGTTAAGAATGAAAAATAAAGAGGAAATTATGAAACTAAAATATAATAATAATATAAAGCCATGATGAAGGCTAATAAACAAATATAAAACCATGATGAGGTCTTATGTAACTTTTAACTGGCTAACATTGGGCTCAAAATTTTTAGTCAGCTATTGCTAAGAAGGAAACATAATTACTTAAAAGACAGTTATAAGTTAATAAACTCTACTCAGAGATCATCATCAGCTTTTTTTAATACTGATTTCAGAGAGAAATATTCCCTGCAAATCTTATAAGAATTAAAATCATCAAGCCACCAAAATACCCAGAAGGTTAATAAAATTAATTGATTACTAGAAGAACAGAAATTGGGGAAATAAATAAAAATAAATTACAATAAAAG
>SJYQ01002425.1:42354-89888 GCA_006410935.1 Redunca redunca
TGAGACATACTTTTACTCACCACAGATAAACTCTATTTAAGTTAAATCAAAATTCTATCATGGATCAAGAAATAAAAGACACTGAAGGTAAGATGTAAAATGTCTATAATTGAAAAGATGATTATGTCTATAAAAGTACCTAAGAAACTATATGAAAGCTACTCGTATTAATAGGTGAGTTTACAAAGTTGCTAGCATACAGATCAATATATAGAATTCATTACCATATACTAACAGAAACAACTGTAAATGTAAATCTGAAAAATATTACCTTCGAAAGGCACCAGAAAACATAAAATACTAATTAATCTTAATTAAATATATGTAAAGATTTAAAGACTGAATACTATAAAATCCTGATGAAATAAATAAAAGCTAAATAAAAGATAAACACGCTCATTGCCTGAAAGACTCAATATTGCTGAGCTGTCAGTTCTTCCACTAAATTAATAAATTAATATACAAATTCAGTGAAATCATAGTCAAAATTCCAGAAGGACATTTTTTGGAGATACTGACAAGATGATGCTAAAATTTAAACAAAAGAAGAGCCAAAATAATTTTTAACAGGGAAAAGCAAGGTGGAAGACTCACACTACCTGATCTGAAAGCTTATTATAAGGCTACAGTACAGTACTCAAGGCAGGGTATTAGCAGGAGAAACACACAGATTAATGAGAATAGAGTCCAGACATAGAGCCATACGTATGTAGTCAATTAATTTTTGGAAACAATGTAAAGACAATTCAATGGAGAAAGGAGAGTCTTTTCCACAAATGGTGTTAGGGATAACCAGTTTTCAATATACATAAAGGAAAAAAAGGAAAAAGAAAGAACATGGAGACTTACCTTGTATCATATACAAAAATTAACTCAAAATGGATTACAGATCTAAATTTAAATTCTAAAACTATAAAACTTCTAGAAGAAAAAAATTAAGGATAAACTGAACTTCATGAAACTTTAAAACTCCTGCTCTTCGAAAGGCTCTGTTAAGGAAATGAAGAGGCAAGCAATGTACTTGGAAAAAATATTTGCAAAACACATATGATAAAAAGACTTGTGACCTAAGTGTACCAACCTCTCAAATCTCAATATAAGAAAATAAACAACCCAATCAAAAAATGGGCAACAGATTTACAGGTATTTTACCAAAGAGTATATAGAAATGGTAAATAAGCACAAAAAAAATGCTCAACATTATTAGTCACTGAAAGTGAAGTCACTGAGTTGTGTCCCACTCTTTGCGACCCCATGGACAGTGGCCCACCAGGCTCCTCCGTCCATGGGATTCTGCAGGCAAGAGTACTGGAGTGGGTTGCCCTTTCCTCCTCCAGGAGATCTTCCCAACCCAGGGATCGAACCCAGGTCTCCCGCATTGCAGGCAGATGCTTTACCATCTGAGCCAGGGAAGCTCTATTAGTCATTAAGGGAATGCAATTTAAACCAATAAAGAGGCATCACATCTGTTAGAATGACCAGAAGTTTTTAAAACTGACAATATCAAGTGCTGATGAGAATGCAAAGCAATTGGATCTTTCATAAACTGCTGGTAGGAATGCACAACGAAATGAGCAGGTTGGAAGCTGGTTTGGCAATTTCTTTTAAAGTGAAATACACATTTACCTAGCAACCCAGATCTCACACCTAGGTATTTACCCAGGAGAAATAAAAACTTACATTCACACAAAAATCTGTATAGGAACACTTAAACAGAAAGAATCCAAATGGTGAATGGATTAATAAGCTATGATATATTCATAAAATGAAAAACTATTCAGAATAAAAAGTAAAGAACTACTGACATAAAATGGAAAAATTTCAAATGCATTATGCCAAGGGACAGAAGCCAGACTAAAGGGCTACACACTATATGATTTCATTTACGCAGCATTCAAAAGGAGCAAAAATTTTAGGAAAACAAAACAGATTAATAATTACTAGAGGCTAAGGATCGGGAAAGGTCTGACTACAAAAGAACCTAAAAAACTTTCTGGAGTGATGGAACTATTTTATATTTTGATTGTATTGTTAGTTAAACACAAATGTATACATTTGTCAGAACTCATAAAACTGAAAAACGTCAAATTTTACCACAGGCAAATTATACTTCCATTTAAAAAAAATCCCAAGATGCAGAAGATGAAAATTCAACAAAAACATTTAGCTGTCAATACCTCACAACTACGGCAACAGATTCCAAGCGAGAAGTGATAAAGGCCTTCGTGATTTCTGGTGCATAAGTGTCTAGTAAGTGGGGTTCAGTTGATTTCACAAAAGGAACTGATGCTACCATCCTTTGCCACAGAGTTAATAAATAATGAACACTATTGGGAGCAAACTCCCAATGCTACAAAAAAATAAAGCAAATGTTATTTAAACTGATATCATATCTTCCTAGAATAAGAACTACAGAGGCAAAATAACTAAATATACATTTAAAACTAAACTTATTCTAACATTAATGAACATTTAACATAGCAAATTTTAAATCTTTGTGAACATCCTTCTAATCTTCTTTCCATGAATATTTTTTAACAGAGCTGATATCATGTGGAAAATATGGTTTTGAAACTTCTCCCCAAACTTATAAAAAGAATTTTTCCAAAAACTAATCTGTAAACTTTATTTCTCCACATAGATTTTGCCACAGTTTCTCAATTCACTCTTTAATTATTAATTAGATGGCCTCTAAATTATTATTATAAAATTTGTTACAAAGAACTTTTCCCTAAAATCTTGCAATGAATACTTTTAGCAAAGTACTTTAATAGATGTTTTTTAAAAATCCCTACCAAATCTTATCAAGAAAGTATTCCATTTACAGTCTAGCATCAACTATGTATTTTTACTTACCTGTAGACTAGTAATGGTAAAATTGGCAATCAATCTGATAACTTCAGGATATTCTTTCACCATAACTAATTCTCCCAGCTGATAATTTGTCTTTAAACGAGCCAAAAATCGACAAAATTCATGATAATTACCTGGATCAGACAAACCCTAAATTATGAGATAAAAAGAAAGGCTATTTAAAAAATTTTAAAATAAACCAAACTAATCACCATCAATAAAATTCCAAGAGTATTTTTACTAAGCCTCAGTATTTTCATGGGTACTTACTGCACTTTGCATCAACTGGGTAGGTATCAATTTAAAAAAAAATGATTCCCACCAGGCTTAATGTTATCATAAATGATTAATAATAAGGAATTCATAGTAGAGGCTTCAGAGGAAGCTTTGACCATGATGACTAAGTGATAATGTTTGGTAACCATTATATTACCCAAAAAATTTGCATGAGAGAGAAGTGAGAGACAGAGAGAGAAAGTGTATATGTGTGTATTGTGGGTTAAACAGAAGTCAGTACAAGAACTGAAAAATATGTAAGATGGAAAATAAGAATGGCTCTGAAATCCTAACAAACAGCAATACCACTACACCTAGATTAAATGTGCACACACAAATAACAGAAATATATTTTAATTCAACAAGTATTTATTGAGTACCCACAGGCATGATGTCCTGAAGCAACTCCCTGTCTCTAAATCATTCATATAAACTGCTGCAATGTACAGCATAAAGTTTAACAAGAGTACTATAATATATAGAAGTAACTCTGGGAGAAGGACAGATTAAAACGGAAGACCAAGAAAGGTGTGCCCAGGGAGCCCCTTGAAGACAGGATGTATATTATTATCTTTATAGTTTGAGAAGTTTGTCTCTCCCAAAAGTTATTAATAGCCAAAAGACTTAGATAAACCTCCTTAAATCACATTTAATCTTTTAAAATCTGTACTTTCACTACAGATATTTTAAACCAAAAACTAAAGTTTAAACCAAACAAATTTTATCCAGACACCCAAAATTACTAATAATAGCTTTGCATTCTCTGAAATGAATATTGCCATTGAAGATTTGCAGTTAACATAGAGAGTAGATTTAAAAATCTACAAACTCTTACTGCCCACAAGAGGATAAAAAAATTTTATTTCATAATTTAAAGCCACTTATTTCAATATTAACATCCAGATTTATACTGCCTTCTAGTTTAGAATACAGATATAACTCTAATCACTTCAGTCATTTAAGAAGTACAAGCAAAACACAATGGTAAAAAGCAGAAGCATAATAAAATATGCAACTTCTATTCCTATGGGAAAAATAAAAACAACACAGACATCAGTCAGGAAAACATGCTCTTTTAAAAACTGCCCATTTATACTACAGATGAGAGCTAAGAAAGAAGACTATGATATGTATTTTCTTCCAGGATCATAACCATGTCGTAAGTTTATTATGCACCTTTCAGCAGAAAAACTGTATTTATATATGCTAATGTTAATTAAATTACTTCATAAATACCTGAGGGTTTTCAAGTATCCTTTTTACTCCCTTAATTAAATTACCAAGGTACTTGGCACGTTCAGGACTGTTAAATAAGGACCTTCTTGTAGAAGCAAATTGAACTAAACACGAAAGTGCCTAAAAAAAGGAAAAACAATTCATCTCAACTTTAAAAGTAACTATGGCCACACGAAAGGAACACTAGTTTCTACATTAAAATTTTTAAAATTTTAATGATGAAAAAGCATTATAGAACCCCCAAAACGATGTAAACTGAATATCATCGATCATTACCACCATCCATAAATCTTCAATCCCACCATTAGAACTTCTATTTGTATATAAAATTCCTCTAATATTTTTGTATATATTAGATACACCAGAGCAGAGCCAGGATCTAAATACACTCAAAAGGCTCCCAATTGCTGTTGCTGCCTAAGCCTTTGTAAAGTGATGAACCAGGTGCTTCACCAAAATGAACAAATGAAAACATCGTGTTGTTACAGAATATGTTTAGGAAATACTACACAAAATGCTCTGCAGTATCCTGTAAGCAGGAAAAACTCCGTAACTTTATTTAATCTAGCATGTCCCAAATATACCTGGTGACTATCTTGCCCACACCATTTATTAATATCTTGAGAACAATTTGGAAAATGTTCCTGAGAGAGTTAGATAGCCTATAAAAATTCCCACAGACTATCTACCAGTGGCCTAGTTATCTTCTTTAAGTTAAGACAATTTCACTACTAAGGTTCTTAATTCTCCTACTGGAATTCACTGAAGCCTTTCATTTATTAATTGAGAGGCCCCAAACTGGCCCACATGTTTTATTTTGGTCCACATATGTATATCTGCCAACTTATAAAAAAATAGAATTATCTGTCAATATTTAAATATTTCAGTTAGGCGATTTCACACAAAATGTCTGGCTCTCAAGGCAAGGATGAGATTAGGGACAAAAAAATCAGTTTAGATGTTACTCAGCTTGCCACAGTCCTTAATGTTAAAAACAAAAAACACAAGCAAACAAACATCCCCCAAAACAAAACTTCTTTCTGATGTGTAGAAGGTTTAAGAATGACTAATACAATTAAAAACATGTAGAGGTTTGGGGGCAAAACCACTGAGTTTGAACCTCAGCTCTAAAATTTAGTTCGCTCTCCTTAAGAAAGTCATTATGCCCTTCTGGGTCTGTTGACTTGTTTACATAACGAAGACAACAATACTCACCTTGCAGGGCCACTGTGAGAAGGAAGTGAGATAAGAATCATATGACAGGGCATGCACAATAAATGTTAGCAACATTCTCTCAAAGCAGTTTCCATTCTACTTTTTAAGCACCAGCAGCTTGTTTGTTTTATCCCTAAACATAACTGTAAACATAACATGAAACCATGGTTTTTTTAAGCAACTACAGAAGGCTGAAGTTCTGTGGTACCATAAAGAAACATGAGTGTCCTGTGAAAACCAGTTTAAAAACCACCCCCTTAATAAAACCCTCGTTTCAAGAGCAAGCATGTTTTTAGGAAGGAGAGGGAGCAGTGTTTTTGTCAACCTATTCCTCCCTTCTAGGCAATGACATATATAAACAAACATACTGCTCATATGTACTTTAAATCAAACTTTTTTTTTTTTTAGGACATGACAATATAAGAATCCTCCGATTTTACTTCTACAAGCTTAGATATTAAAGTGACAACTTTTTCTTTTTTTTTTCAATTTTGCCTGGTCTCTGTTTTAGATTCCACAAAGATGGAATCCAGAATCTCAAATTTCTATGTAACCAAAGTCTGATTTTTTTAGCACACAATAGAACTTGTTTCAAAAAAGAAAATGAACAACTGGAGTGATGAACATAAAACCAAGTGAGCAGATCCCCCTGGCTTCTCATTTGGAGACACCTGATGGGGCTGCCTGGCAAGCCTGACATGGAGCCATGCAGTGAAGAGCGAGCTGGAGAGCAGTTAAGAGAAGGGAAAGTACCAGGTGGTGTGGCAACCTGCTGGACTGAGTACCAGAAGAAGAGCTGGGGACTGAGTAGGGAAAAAGATCTGTAGAGGTTGATACGTTGACTTGGCTATGGGCACGAACTAAAACACCAGTTATGGGTTCTGGGCTTACAGTGAAATGGCAGGAACTATGGACTATAAGTAGAAACTGACACATAGGTTAAGCAATACAAATTCCAGACAGATGATGTTAAGAATTTCTTATGAGAGGTAAACTCAATCAAGAATATAAATAAAGTAAATATGTACCACCCTGAGATAAATATCACAGGTACTTTTAAATGAAATAATGAATGAGTTTTACTTACTAACTGAGATAGGAGTGGTGGAAGTGAATGATACAAATTAAAGAAAAGATCCAATGTTTCTGGTTCCAGGAAAACTGAAAAAAAAAAAAATCTAACACCATTACTTTTCATTCAGTGATATTTAGCACAGTAAGACATTATCATACAAACGAAGACCCCTAAGACCTCAGCATGTGACCAATCTTTATTTCTAGTTAGGCTAATTCCTTTAAAATTCCTAGCTATTTCTCTTTGAAAGATGGAAATAATACAAAGATAGAATTAGATCAGATGCTCCTTATTTCTATGTAGCATTTACAGTTCTCCCTGAGAGAACCTTCTCACTATTTTCGTTTATATTAAAATAACATAAATATTTAAAAATTCAAACAATATCAAAAAGTAAACAGTACTAAAAAGTATACAGTAAAAAACAGCTGTCCCCTACCCCATTCTACCTTTCAACTCTTAGCTATATTTAAATATGTTTCCAAATGTCATGCTATATGTACTGCATGTTTTAATTTGACTGTTTTTAGATATCAAATGAACTTGTTACAGTGTATGTCCAATCACTCACCCCTCTACTCCCACCACTCCTCCTACAAACCATCCTCTCTCAAAAATCCATCTACTATTATAACAATTTGAGATTAAATCAATTCTACACGTTCATTATGACTACGTAAATAATTCTAACTACACGTTCATTATGACTACGTAAATAATTCTAACAGCTGAGCCAAGTAAGCTATGATTATATCACATTTCTAACACTCTCTGGATTTAATCATACCATCTTTTTTGTACTTAGTTGTATAGATAGATATCTGTCACTAATTCTTTCCAAATGCTCTGACAGATGTATAAAATGTTCTTCATGCTATTTTCCACATGGTCAATAACATTAAAACACTTCCATTTCCATTTTCCCACCCTTCCTCCCAGAGCCTTCTTCAACTTAGACTGACTGTTCCCAAATGTGTTACATAATTATCTTATGTCTGCTGACTGTTATCTTGTGTTAAAGCTTTCCAAAACCCCATATCCTCTATTTTCTTGGCTTATGTATCAAGTAGATTCCTAAGAGGAAGCACATAAGGAATAAATTTCAGAATAATTTACATGTCTGAAAATATTTTTATTCTCTTATACTTGATAATTTCAGTCTAGTTTGAAAATTATTTTCCCTCAGAAATCTGGGGATATTACTCCATTGCCCTCTAGCTTCCAGTGCTACTGTTGAGAAGTCTAATACTATTCTTGATCCCAGTCCTTTATAGGTGACTTTGTTTCTGGTAAATTTTAGGATCTTCTTTATCACTTTTATTCTGAAATGTCATGATTATGAAGTTTAGTATATTTTTTTTCATTCATTAGGGTGGGTACTTATTGGATCTTTCAATCTGAATATTTATGTGTCTCAGTGCTGAGAAATTTTGGTATTGTTTGCAAATTTCCTTCTGCTTTTTCCTGTCCTTTCCTGAACTCCTAATAGATGCCAAGCCTCCTAGCTTCATACTCTAATATTCTTATATTTTTTCCCCCTATAAATCTCTTCCTGCTTTTTTTCATTCTATTTTCTAGGATATTTCCTTAACTTTATCTTCCAACTCTTCTACTGAATGTTTTATTTTGGCAACTTTTACATTTGGAACAGTCTCTGAACTTCTGTTTATAAAATATTCTGTTCCATGTTTCAGGAATGCATTACCTTTTCTTAATCTCTCTGAGGATATTAATTAACCCTTTTGGAAATTTATTTTTACTCTTCACTTTGTATTAACTCTCCCCTTTAAAAATGTTTCTTGAGATTAGATTCATATGCAACTGCAAGAAATAATACAGAGATCTTATGTTTTATTCACCCAGTTCCCCCAAATGGTAAGCTGCTACAAAACTAAAGCACAATATTACAATCAAGAAAGCACATTGATAAAATCCACCAATCTTATTTGGGTTTCCCAATATTACATGTATTTGTGTGGGTGTTTGTGTGTGTTGGTATGTGTGTATTTAGTCTGTGCAATTTTTACAACATATGTTGGTTCATGCATTTATCACCACTATCAAGATACTAAGTTCCTTTTAATTGTTTTAGTGTCTAATTTCCGTATTAGAAGTTTTTACCAAATGTATGGTCCTTCTCTACTGTATCTGATACCCTGGAATATGAAACCTCTCCAGTTTAATTTCTCAAGGAAAAAGGCTCTGGTCTTGGGAAGTGTACTTAGAAAAGGGAAAAGGGCAGTCACAGAGCAGCACAGATGGTAGAGAAGGTCCCAGGGGGTGTTTGTGCAGAACACAGACTCTTCACCAAGTCCTATCAGCCCCATTCCCCACCTCTGACTTCAACAGGAAAACCCTACTGTCATCATCTCTCTGGGATGAGTAAAAGCATATGCGTTTGCTCTTTTTTGGTATCCCTCTCTGTAAAAAAGTAAATTGCAATTCTGCTTTGCTAAGTTAGCTACTCTAATTCACTCTCTTCATAACTTTGAAAAATATGATGATATCTCTTGCCAAGGGTTATACCCTCTCCTACTCTGTTTATCTGAAAATTTGAAAACAAAACTCTTCATTTCCCTACCTAAACTTATTTTCCTCCAACAATAGAGCTGTCTTTTTTCCAAAATCAAAATATGAGGTTACTACAAATTAAATTGAGGAAAACAGATTTCAACACTGGTATCAGCAGCTACTTTGGGTTACAATTTTTTAAACTTTTTGATTGCCAAGTAAAAAACAGATAATTTCACATAAGGCAACAATATTGCTTAATCCTATGTCTTTTATGTTGACCATTCCTTATACTAAACTTTCTTCTTACTTGCTCTCCAAGTTGTTGGAATCTGTACTGTGCAAAGATCATCTGCAGATTCATCTGCTGAACTGCCAATGAAGTCAAAGTTAAAGCAGTTGAGGACCAGTTTCAAGACTTGCATTACTAGATTTTGTTGATCCTGATCCTGAAGGTTTAAAGGCTTGGCCAATATCTGAAAAAAGTTCAAAGCCAAATAAAATATTATGAAATATAAAATTTTTACTCAACCTAATTTAAATAACTTCAGTGCCAAATTAAAATTATTTTTAAAAAAAAGAAAGAAAAAAGAAAAGAAATTGCAAAGGGATGTTGCAATAATAGACTATTCTCAAACTTAATATTGTAAAATGGGGATAACAACCTTTCATATTTTAATGCAAAATGGAGGTCACCTTTTACAGTTGTGAGAAGCAACTTTAGGACAAATACTTTATACAGCACAAATGTATAAATGTACAGGATTCATTAGCTCAAAGGAGCAATTGGAACAAACTGAAAATACAATATTCTTCAAGAAAAAGTGGAGGGACTTCATGAATAAACGATACACGTTCAGCTAACAAAGGTTCTCAGAGGCTGTCTGAATGTGGGGGGACAGTCGTAAGCTTCTGGAGAACAATCCCGACCCCTCTCAAAAGTCTCAATTAGTTTCTGCAATAATGTACAGTAAGAAAACAAAGAAACTACTATCCAAAGACAAGTTACCAAACTACCTTTGGATCCTACTTTATTATATCCCTATTAAATAAAAGTGAATTTTTGGGGACTGTTTAGATTTGTCCATACCTACTGTTCTTCATGGGGTCGCAGAGTCAGACACAACTTAGCAACTGAACAACAACTGTACTTAAAAGTATCCACAATAACTACTCAAAAGGCAGAATGGCATACCGGGAAATTCATCTGAAATTCTTCTGAAATAGGATGCTCAATTATCAACTTACCTCTTTTAGAAGAGAGCATGCTAGCACTAAAATGTCTTTGAGAGAAGTATCACGAAATGAGGTAGCTATTTTCCTGTGTTTTGCTGAAGGTCTAGAATAATCAACCTAAAAAGTTCAAGATGAATTTATTTAACCAGACTTACCAAACAGCAAAGAAAAAATTCACTATGTAAGAAAAAGAGTGAAATTAATGATCAAATAATCATAAAGTATAGGGCTAAAAGAGCTTTTAAAAATCTGCTAGGGTAAGTTATTTGTTCAAGGTTACTCAAAGAGCTTGAGTTAGGAGAAGGCAATGGCAATCCACTCCAGTACTCTGGCCTGGAAAATCCCATGGACGGAGGAGCCTGGTAGGCTGCAGTCCATGGGGTCACGAAGAGTGGGACACGACTGAGCGACTTCACTTTCACTCAAAGAGCTAATAATGGCAGAGCCGCAATAAGCACCCCATGTTTCTGGACTGTTTTAATTCAGTGCTTTTTCTGCAAACTCTACTGATACTAAAATTAAAAACAAGAATAAATCATATTTCAGAGGCATTATAAACACACATTATAAAATAATAGATAGATACTATCAACTCCTGAGACATTCATATTTTGCACTGGGCAAGAAACAACCTCCCTGGTCCTCAGATTTCATCTATAAAAAGAAAAATCTCTAAGATAATCTTAAAATTCTTATTTTCTGTGAATCAGTAAACTGAATCAGCTACAGAAAATTCTTGCATATGAAAGTGATATTTCTATATATACCAGATGCGTATGTCACTGATTCATATATTTTGATATTCTTTAAAAAAATCCCAAGGCAGAAATTATAAATAGTCATAAATTTATTACATAAGCCACAGTATATTCCTTCTGAATATTTTACTAGTTAATAATAAGTAATTTTTAAGAATAAGTTTACCAAGAATAGCTGTTGAGCCTCTAATCTAAAATATAATATGGCAAAAAGTATGATATTAATACCATTAACAGTCAGACACGACTGAGTGACTGAACTGAACTGAATATTTTCATTTATCACCAGGAAACAGCAAAAAAACTGAAGTCTGATACTCTAATGATTTGTTAATACCATAGGCAACAGTTGCTATAGCATTCCTTTTGCTATCTGAAAAATGAAAATAAACCATTTTCCTTACTGACGCTTATATTTGAAAAAAGCAGTGGGATCAGAATTGATTATCTGATACTTCCTAAGCTCCATTATACTATACTTAGATGCCACACTTTCTCACAGGAACATGAAACATAACAGAAGTCCAAAGTGATTACAGAAAGCAGTTACTGTGATCTCTATCCACTATGCAATATTCAAATTAGCATTTGCAACATTTCTCCCTTTTTAAAAATCAAACGTCCATCTGTCTTTTAATAAGTATGTTTCTTCAGTTTCCCTCAGTATATAAAAACATTTCTCAATACAAATTAGTAATAACATATACTATTATTCGGAGAAGGCAATGGCACCTCACTCCAGTAGTCTCGCCTGGAAAATCCCATGGACGGAGGAGCCTGGTAGGCTGCAGTCCATGGGGTGGCGAAGAGTCAGACACAACTGAGCGACTTTACTTTCACTTTTCACTTTCATGCACTGGAGAAGGCAATGCACCCCACTCTAGTGTTCTTGCCTGGAAAATCCCATGGATGGAGGAGCCTGGTAGGCTGCAGTCCATGGGGTCGCTAGGAGTCGGACATGACTGAGCGACTTCACTTTTACTTTTCACTTTCATGCACTGGAGAAGGCAATGGCACCCCACTCCAGTACTCTTGCCTGGAGAATCCCAGGGACGGGGGAACCTGGTGGGCTGCCATCTAGGGTCGCACAGGGTCGGACACGACTGAAGCGACTTAGCAGCAGCAGCAGCATACCATTATACAATCTCAACTTACGTACCCTTCACATATTATTTCACTAAATCCTCAAAGCTAACCTATATTCATTCACATATGAGAAAATTAAAGTTCACAGGCACACCATATCTGTAAATGGGCTTCTCGGTGGCCCAGTGATCAAGAATCCATCTGCAATGCAGGAGACGCAGGAGACCCAGATTCGATCCCTGGGTCGGGAAGAGCCCCACTCCAGTATTCTTGCCTGGAGAATTCCATGGACAGAGGAGCCTGAAGGACCACAGTCAATAAGTTGCAAAGAGTCAGGCATGACTTGAAGCAACTTAGCAGAGCACGCACATCTATAATGCAGAGGGAAGAACCCTGGGTTTACTGAGCACTTGTACATACTAGGACTTGTGCTAGTAATTTACCTAACTAATCATAGTGAGACCTTCGGAAAGTGTCATTCTCACTTTACAGATAGTGATACGTAAGTTTAAACACACTGAACAAAGTAGTAGGCAATAAAGCTAAACTACAAACCCAGGTCTTATTTCAGAGTTACCTTCTAGGCACATGACTTAGCAACTACAACAACTATAGCAACAACAAATACATTCTACTTGGGTCACTCATGTAGATGTCCAATGTTTTTGAGAAGAGGGATTATGTATCAATTTTCTACTGTAAAACTATGCCTCAAGAATACTGGAGTGGGTTGCCATGCCCTCCTCCAGGGGCTCTTCCCGACCCAGGGATCAAACCTGGATCTCCTGCGTCTCCTGCATTGCAGCCAGATTCTTTACCACTGAGTCACTGGGAAGCCCATTTACAGATATGGTGTGCCTATAAACTTTAATTTTCTCATATGCGAATATAGGTTAGTTTTGAGAATTTAGTGAAATAAGCAGTCTTAGCTGTTACAAAAGCAAGACAACATAATTCTAAATTATTTGGAAGTCTCAAGTTTAGATCTTTTTCTTAAAATACACATCCTATTACTGATCCTGCATGAATTTACCTGGCTCACATTTGACAACTATAATATTTTATTTTCATTATGGATTGTAGATTTCCCTATTGCCTGGTTTGGAAGTACTTAAGAAATGATAGTTGAAATTGTTAATGCTCTAAAATTAGGCTGAGCAAAATGTCTCTGCAGAAGCCATGTATTTTTTATCATAAAACCATAAAAGCTTCAGAACTTGAAGCTTCTTCTGAAAAGGTATGTACTTGGTTTGACACAAGATAAGCCTGGAACACCCTGCAACAGGAAGTAAGGAAATGTCCAAAGAATGGTGCTGCTGCTGCTGCTGCTAAGTCGCTTCAGTTGTGTCTGACTCTGTGTGACCTCATAAATGGCAGCCCACCAGCCTCCCCCATCCCTGGGATTCTCCAGCCAAGAACACTGGAGTGGGTTGCCATTTCCTTCTCCAATGCATGAAAGTGAAAAGTGAAAGTGAAGTCGCTCAGTCATGTCTGACTCTTAGCGACCCCATGGACCGCAGCCCACCAGGCTCCTCTGTCCATGGGATTTTCCAGGGAAGAGTACTGGAGTGGGGTGCCACTGCCTTCTCCTAAAGGATGGTGAGTAAATGTCAAATGAACAGAAGTGCCAGTTTGAAAGGGTTTCTAATGGCCAAATTTGGAAAAATTTGAGCATCAAAATATAATGTTATTAACAAACTATAACATACTAAATAAAGTTGGAAACCAGGAATCTGTGCTGATAGAAATAACAAATGAATAAATTAAAATTTTAATGAGGTATTAATAAGGTATTTTCAGAGTTTAAAGTATCTCCCCACATAATATTTATTACTTACAAAGGAGAAAAGAATAAATTTACAATTGAAGAAGCCTGGTAGAGGCCATCTTGTCAAGTGACCAAAATGTAAATCAGATCATGTGCTCCCTGAGAGGAAACAATGAGAAAACCACAGTATCAGCACATCAGCCTACCTACAGCATGCACAGCCAGCTCTCTCAGCCAGCTGGGTCAGGACCAGCCCCAAAAGCCAGCGCCCCCACAGCAGTCCCAGCTCAGCCCCACCAGGAGGGCACATGTAGCCCATGGAGGGGAGACAGAGCATCCAGAGCACCTGACTCCAGGGGCCAGGGAGACTGAGCCAGCGGGCCCCACAAAACACCTGTTATCTAAGACCACTGTTTCAAGACCAGGAGATGTAGCTGATATTCCTACTACATAGAAACAAACAGACAGAATGAGGAGATGAGGGGTTACCTTCCAAATGAAAGAATCAGACAAAACCCCAGAAAAGGAACTAAACGAAATTGAGATAAGCACTTATAAAGAGTTCAAAGTAACAGTCAAAAAGATGCTCACCAAAATTGGGAGACAAATGGATGAACTCAGTGAGAACTTCAACAAAGAAATACAAAATGTAAAAAAAAGAACCAATCAGAACTGAAGAATACCATATCTGAAATGAAAAATACACTAGAGTGAATCAACAGCAGATTAGAGGAAGCAAAAGAATGGATGAGCAATCTGGAAGCCAGAGTAGTGGAAACAACCCAACTGGAACAGCTAAAAGAAAAAAGGATTTTTAAAAAAATGAGATAGTTTAAGGGACTTCTAAGACAACCACAAGTGTATTAACATTTGCATTATTATAAGGACCCCAGATGGAGAAGAGAGAAAGAAAAGAGCACATAACATACTTGAAGCCATAATTGCTAAAAACTTCCCTACCTTCAGTACCAAAAAACAATCTGAATAAAAAACAGGCAGAGTACACGAAAAGATATTTTTCCAAGGAAGACATACAGATGGCCAACAGACACACGAGAAGATGTTCAACATCACTAATCTTCAGGGAAATGCAAGTCAAAACCACAATGAGATATCACTTCACATTTCTCAGAATGGCTATTATTAAACAGACAACAGATAACAAGTATTGGCAAGGACGTGAAAAAAGGGGAACCCTTGTGCTATTGATGGGAATGTTAACTAATACACCCACTATGGAAAACAATATGGAGGGTCCTCAAAAAATTAAAAATGTAACTACCATATGATCCAGCAATTCCACTTCTGGGTATTTATCCAAAGAAAACATGAGTTACAATAGCCAAGATATGGAAGTGTTTATCAATAGATCAATGAATAAAGAGTATGTGGCATATATACACACAATGGAATATTACTCAGCCATTTAAAAAGAATGAAATCATGTTGTACGCAGACAGAGAAAGACAAATATTGTATCATTTCACTTACATGTGGAATTTAGAAAACAAAGCAGAAAGACTCAGAGACACAGAGAACAAACTGGTGGTTGCCAGAGATGGGGTATGGGAGTTGGATAACTAGGTAAAGAGGATTAAGAGGTACAAACTTCGAGTAATTAATAAGTCTCAGGGATATAATGTACAGCATGAGGAATAGTCAAAAATATTTTAATAGCTTTGTATGGCAACAGATGCTTACTAGACTTGAGTGGTGATCATCAATTCATACACACACACACACACACACATCAAATCGCTGCATTTTACACCTAAAGCTAACCTAATATTGTATGCCAGCTGTGCGTCTTAAACATAAACACTGCCTTTCCCTCTGCTATAACATTATTCCATATAAAACTCGACTCCTCCTTTTGTTCTATTTGGAACCATGTTAAATACAAAAGCAAACAAAAGCAAGTGAGGATGTGCTCAACTGCTGAGTTCATAAAGGCACTGGTGGGGGGAACTGTAGCTTCTGCAAATTCTGATTTTACAGGGTGAAAACTCAAGCTAGCAAGTGAGTGCCAAGTAGCCTGTTTTTTGATGAGTCCTGCTGTGTATTCCGGAGAAGGCAATGGCACCCCACTCCAGTACTCTGGCCTGGAAAATCCCATGGACGGAGGAGCCTGGTAGGCTGCAGTCCATGGGGTCGCGAAGAGTCGGACACTTTCACTTTTCACTTTCATGTTTGGAGAAGGAAATGGCAAGCTACTCCAGTGTTCTTGCCTGGAGAATCCCAGGGACGGGGGAACCTGGTGGGCTGCCGTTTATGGAGTCGCACAGAGTTGGACTTGACTGAAGTGACTTAGCAGCAGCAGCTGTGTATCCATTATTAAGAAATCAATTCACCAAACTGCTTGTCTTTTATTTGTAAGGGAATAAAGGCTTGTTTTACTTTTGCATACAATTTATTTGTATGATTAGTATATTACTATATACACGGAATAATAAAGAACAATTATCCAACTGCCATAGAGGACCATGTCTAATTTCCTGTTCTTTGTAGTAGTTTACTTGTTGTTATTATTTTCAGTAACAAAAAAAGTGTTCCAACACTTAATTATCCCAACAATAAAATACACCCCCCCCAAAAAAAAGACTAGCTTATTCAGAGTTTTATACAATACAAAGTTTTACATCAAAGAAACAGCATTACTTAGCAAACTTCATGTCACCATTAGATGGAAACGCTTACCAGGTTCATTTCCTGAGTCAATTCTGAAAGGATTACTACTCCTATTATGCAGTGTTCCATAGCACCCTTTGGAAAAAATGACAAGTTTAGCCTAACTGGAGACACATGATTGGTTCTTAATGCATAAACCAGTTAATATTTACAAGTAATTAAATTATGAAACATCACATCTTCTTAAAATATTTATTAAAATATATCGAAAAATCAATATGAGGTCCACAGATAAAAATAATTTCATGTTCATTTTTTGAAGGATACATGTAGATATATAGCTGAGTGGGAAAAAACTTAGAATTGCGTATACTCTATATCTTTGGCATGCATGACTTACAATAAACTAAACTTCAAAGTATTAATACGAGAGTTTCATTTTCTAAGACTACAAATAAGGAACAAAAACAATTTTTAGCTCTATAAATGTGCTTGAAGTTTACTGAGATAGATGCATTCAATAAATAATTAATAAATAGCTTAGAAATTAATTTAAATTCCTTGACCTAATATCAGGTAAGGTCACTTAGGCCCTTTTAATTTTGTTTAATAGTGTACATGTATTCATTTACCTATGGGTCTATAATGAAGGCATGTGAACTGTCCAGTGCGCTGGGTAAATAAATACATGACTATCAATATAGTATGATGTTTTAATATCATCAGCTTCCAAATTAATCTCAATAACTTCCTTCAAATCAAAATTCAGATTTTATATGCATATTATTAACAAATTACCCAAACTGCAAAATCATACTAGAGTATGAAAATAAAAATGTAACATCCTATTACTGTATAATAATTTTAAAAAGCAATACAGATCCTTTTCAAGTCTTAATTTTATAGCTGATCATTCCTTCTAACTATTACAGAATTTCACTAACACTGGGTAGGTGTAATTAAATTCAAATTATCTCAGAATAAAAAAATAAAGGAAACAATTTTTGCATTAATTCTTTAAGGCCATTTAGGACAATCTGAACTCTATGAACTAAACTACAGATCTCATTACTGAAGCATCCATCTCCTGTGTAAACCAGGCCACTGCTCCATACAGTGTCATTCCCTAACCAACTGTTGGCCCATGAATCTGCTGGTAGTCTGCAAACTAGATTCTGATCTGAGAATGGCTTGATACTGGCTCATGACAAGAGTATGCCCCAGAATATAAAGCAGACAGTCACTGAGCACACTGCTGGGCTCCGCTGGCACTTTTTCAGAGCAAGTCTCTCTCAGTGAGGTGACGACCATGATGATTTACTGACATATTTATTTTGACATAAACTCCTTATCTTGCTGTGGACCAGCAATCTGAATAGCACTGTCCTAGATGACAGTATTATCTCCTGGATATATATGAAGAAAGGAGGGACATAAATGTTAAAAGTATGGCAGCAAGAAGGTTACAATAACAGAGAAAAAAGACATACAAAATTTCAGGTCATTAAAAATTTCACAAACCTAAAATAATTTTTAGTACAAACTTCAAAGAAGCTGTTAATACCCAAAAGAACCATGGGGTATCATTTTGGAGTACTAAAACATTAAGTCAATTGTCTTTTTCATGACTCCAGGTTAAGTTAGGTCATAATACCCAGACAACAAGTGTTTTTTTGTGATGCTGTAATAAACTTTGAAGATAAAACATTTTCTGTTTCTTCTGGCCTTCCAAAACTGATAAAAGCACACTAAAGCCCAATGCAATAAGCTGACCTTACCAGCCACTGAAAAGGGAGCTTAAAAATGGCTAGCCAACAAGAATGATTTAATTTCATTCAGTTCATTCTTTATTTTAAAAGAAATGTAAAGTCTATTCTTGTTTACACTAATGACTGCTGAACAACTGTGTACAATCTTAGTAAATGACAAGAGAGGGGTGCTACTGCATTAGTCAAAATTATATGTACAACTATAAAGTGAGAAACACATGTGTTACTGAATAAACTATTCCTCTGTCCTAGAGCAGATCTCCTCAGGGCTAAAAATACACTTACTCCACTGATGTTTTAGATAATCAAATATTTGTTAACCAGGATTTCAACATGAATAAAAGAGAAGCAGTACAGTCTAGAGTTTCATATTCTGGGGTACCTAGCATTACAATGTATGATGGAACTACATCTTACATAGCGATTAAATTTGACAGTTCCTGTATAAGCAATAACATCTCAGAAAGTCCAAAGTGCCTCTAATTGCCAATAAGCCAACCCCGAACATCTCTCAATTAATCCAAACTGCCAGTTTTTCCTTGAGATTTGTAACAGACCACTTCTTTAGTAGCACCAGCTAAAGTACTTTTCTTGTGATCAGGGATAAAATTTACACGAAAAAGTGTGTGTGTGCTAGGTTACCTCAGCCATGTCTGACTCTTTGCAACCTTATGGACTGCAGCACGCCAGGCACCTCTGTCCATGGGATTCTCCAGGCAAGAACAATGGAGTGGGTCACTATGCCCTTCTCCAGGCAATTTTACTGACCCAGGGATCAAACTCATGTCTCTTATGTCTCCTGAATTAGCAGGCAAGATCTTTACCACTAGTGCCACCTAGGAAACCCACACATTTAAAAGTACATTATCTTTAAATCACAACAAACACTGGGAAATTCTTAAAGAGAGGGGAATACCAGACCACCTGACCTGCCTCTTAAGAAATCTGTATGCAGGTCAAGAAGCAACAGTTAGAAATGGACATGGAATAACACACTGGTTCCATCGGGAAAGGAGTACCTCAAGGCTGTATATTGTGATCCTGCTTATTTAACTTATATGCAGAGTACATCATGAGAAACGCTGGACTGGAAGAAACACAAGCTGGAATCAAGATTGCCGGGAGAAAGATCAATAACCTGAGATATGCAGATGGCACCACCCTTAAGGCAGAAGGTGAAGAGGAACTAAAAAGCCTCTTGATGAAAGTGAAAGTGGAGGGTGAAAAAGTTGGCTTAAAGCTCAACATTCAGAAAACAAAGATCATGGCATCTGGTCCCATTACTCATGGGAAACAGATGGGGAAAGAGTGGCAACAGTGTCAGACTTTATTTTTGGGGGCTCCAAAATCACTGCAGGTGGTGACTGCAGCCATGAAATTAAAAGACGCTTACTCCTTGGAAGAAAAGTTATGACCAACCTAGATAGCATATTCAAAAGCAGAGACATTACTTTGCCAACAAAGGTCCATCTAGTCAAGGCTATGGTTTTTCCTGTGGTCATGTATGGATGTGAGAGTTGGACTGTGAAGAAGGCTGAGCACCAAAGAATTGATGCTTTTGAACTGTGGTGTTGGAGAAGACTCCTGAGAGTCCCTTGGACTGCAAGGAGATCCAACCAGTCAATCCTAAAGGAAATCAGTCCTGAATATTCATTGGAAGGACTGATGTTGAAGCTGAAACTACAATACTTTGGCCACCTGATGCAAAGAACTGACTCATTGGAAAAGGCCCTGATGCTTCAAAGATTGAAGGCAAGAGAAGGGGACAACAGAGGATGATATGGTTGGATGGCATTACCGACTCAAAGGACATGAGTTTGAGTAAACTCTGAGACTGATGATGGACAGGGAGGCCTGGTGTGCTGCAGTCCATGTGGTTGCAGAGTCAGACTGAGCAACTGAACTGAACTAAACAATCTAAGTATCTGAATCATACCGAGCAGGGCATGATGGTCATCCTAATAGGCACAGAGGAACACAAAAGAGCAGATTTAAGTTCCCCATATCAAACCCTGGAACATACTGTGTGGAATGGCAAGTGGAATCACTGGAACAATTTAAATTAGTGTTCCCTAGCTTTTATTTGGGCTTCCCTGATAGCTTAGCTGATAAAGAATCCACCTGCAATGCAAGAAACCCTGGTTCAATTCCTGGGTCGGGAAGATCCTCTGCAGAAGGGATAGGGTACACACTCCAGTATTCTTGCCTGGAGAATCCCCGTGGACAGAGTAGCCTGGTGGGCTACAGTCCATGGGGTCGAATCAGACACGACTGAGCCACTAAGCACAGAACAGCACAGCTTTTCTTTCTTTTTCCAGCCCAAATACCTGCACTTGTGTATAAGTTTAATCATTTAGGTTAAAAACATTTTTAATATGGTATAAGGTAAAAAAATTTTTAATATGTGTCTTAAGTTAGAAAACCTGCTGAAATACTATCACCATGCTTTACAAGGTCACTATGCAACCCTATACAAATTAACTAACTTTTCTAAGCCTCAGTTTCTCATTTATAAAATGTAATTCCGTTCAAAGAGATGTAATAAGCATTGAATTAGATAAAACACATGAAAATATACATGTTTCCATATATGCAATACACAGACACACACAGTTAGAAATGACAACATGTATTTTTGAAACTACAAAACATAATTTGCATTCTTCAGGTTTGGAAGTTAATACCACATGATCCTCTTTTCCTGGCAATAAAAAATACAGGCTCCAGAGGATAAATAATAAATCATAATTAATATCATTCTAGTAGCCACAAAACAAACTATACAGCTTTAAGAAAAGCAGTTTTCCAAACAAACAAACAAAAGTTACTTATGTTCTTATAATGTAATAAGGCCTTCTTACCTGAAGAAACGTCTTCACATCAGCAATAATTTCTCTGAAGACAAATCGGTCTTTCTGAACTTCAAACCATCCTGATTTAGTGATTTTAGCTATGACTTGAATTAAAGCTTGGATAACAAAGGGAGCCAGCTTGGGTTGTGATGCCACATAATTAAGAATGTAGTTTCCTGTAAATATATATATATATATATATATATACTATCATAATTTGGACTTTTCAGTAACATATTATGAATCATTTAAAAACAGGCAGTGATGACCCATTCTTTGAAAAAAAGTTAATCCCTTTCTCCAAGATATGTACTTATTCACATAGTCAGTTTTCCTGTAAGGCTTATCTGTATAAAGCAAATTTGTTTCAATTCAACTGATATATTAGGGGACAGTATGAGTATAATGCAGATGTCACTTTTGTTTTTGCATAATTTCATTTAGGAAAAAAAAAAAAAACACTAGGTGAATACAGAAGATTGCAACCAAGTCAAATAAACCAAGCCATACTCAAAATGCATGTATCTACTAGCTATCTCAGTTCATCTCGTGTATTACCAGACTCACTCATCCCTCTCGGTTTTATAATTTTCCATCCTATTTCAGATCACCTTCCTTCTACCACTTTGTAATAGCTCACAAATTGCAACCCTTTGGAAGCCCACTTCCACAAACTTCAGTCTTCTTTAAGATAAAACCCCATCTTTAGTCTACTATTTAGTATTTCTTAGTCATTTAACATGTGTAAAATCTATGCCTTTTGACTTCTATCCTTTTTTTTGTGTGTCACTGACAAAATGTTTCAGTTTTATTTCTATAACCCCATTTCTCTAATAAGCTCAGTGGTTTTTACTATATAACACTGCACCGCAGTCACTTTTAGGAATACATATGTCTTGTTATACCAAAACTGACTACACACTATCTGGTTGTTTAAGTGGCAGAAAAAGTACAAATAAAACAATGCAATAAGATAAGTATAAAAGTTAAAGAATGTATGAACAGAATAATAAAGCCTAGAATAAAGTTTATACACCAAAATAATTAACAGTGGGTAGCAAATTCCAGCTACGATGGAGGAATAACTTAGGCAAAAATAGGCCATAAAGTCTAACAGAAAAACAGAAGAAAAAAATGTTATAAAAGGAAAAGATTCCACTTCTTCTTTGGCCTCAAAGGCCAGCATACAATTTGGGAAAAGAGTGAAGAAAAAGTAAATACTTCACTATTTAACCAGAAATAGCTTTAATGGAAACAACTCCAAAATTTGAGAACACTTTCAACAGCTGTTCTTGACAATTATGATGAGAATCGTGAGATAAAAAAGTTCTCACAACTGGCACATTTCAACCTTAATTTTTATTAACATTAAAATTACACACTTACACAAATTAGATTAAGAGATTTTCCTAGCATTAAGCGGTTTCTCCTATGGATTAAAATAATATGGTTCATTTAAACTTCATTACATATAATTTTTTATTTCCACGATGGAACTTGAGAAAATGATACTGTCACCTGAATATAAAAGATTGTCAATTTATTTACTTCTATTAATTTTATTTTTAATATCATGAAAAATTTTAACCTAGAAGGGACATAAGGAATCCATATGTTAGTAGCAGTAACCACTGGCAAGGTAATTTCAAAAATAATAAAACAACCAAATGGGAGATGAACCAAGTTTCACATTTAAGGTAGATATCAACAAGCACCACTCCCAAACACCTTGAGAAAAGATACTAGCTAATACATTTACTATCTAAGGCAAAAAAAAAAAAATTTAATAGACTCTATTTCTGTTATGTTAGTTGAATGTTTCACATATTCTCATGTCATGCTTATTATTGGGTCGGCCAAAAGTGGGTTTGATTTTAAGTATAAATAAAAGATAATTTTTCATTATCACCAAGAACTATATTGAATAACTAACTGAATGAACTTTTTGGCCAACCCAATACATGATTTATAATAGAATTCCAGTTTCATAAGCAAGTGCCGATGATAACAATCAAGCAAAACAACAGCAATCTCAGCAGCAGCAGCCGAAGATAATAAGGAAAAGTCATACCAAGAAGAAAATGAAATGTTCAGAAATACACATGGGAGAATAAAATAAACAGCTGGAAAAATTCCCAGACAAAAGTTAACAGAAAGTTGGAAAGCTATGCACTAGAGGCTCTTTGCATCTCAAATGCCTATATGATAATAACAACAATACTTAGCATTTATCAAACAAGCTAGAAATTAAAAGTGCTGAAAAAAGCTTTATGTAGCTCTCACAACATGAAGATATGGCTATTATGACTGTTTCTTAGCAAAAAATATGAAAGTCAAAGAGGTGAAAACTTGTCACAGAGGCCAGGTTGTTTTGGTTTGAGTGTCTGTTTGTTTCTTGTTTTCAAATACCAGCCAAATCATATACACATGTACACCCGTGGCTGATTCATGTCAATGTATGGCAAAACCACCACAAAACTGTAAAGTAATTAGACTCCAATTAAAATAAATAAATTTTTTAAAAAAAACCTCTACTAAGTCCAAACTTGTAGTCCACACTTTATGATCAATCAGCTGATACTTTCAGTATTACACATTATAGAAATTTAATATGAAATATTTTTTGACTGATTAATTGAAGTCAAGTAAAAAATATGCCACAAAGTCAATTAGAAAACACACAAAAAGATTATAAAAGAAAAGGGGAAAGACTCAATCTCTTGATACTTTGGACTTTGAGACTCAGAATCTCTTTGGACTTTGGTCCAAAAGGCTAGCATGTTATTTAAGGGAAAAGGTGAGGAAAATATAAATACCTCAATATTAACTCCAAATGCTTTAAGAGAAACAATTCCAGATGCTGTGAACACAAAAATTTGAGCTCAAGAGCTAGCTTAAGAAATATTTTGAGAGGGAATACATACAGAAAGAAACTATCAAGAGAGGATCAAGATAAGATTTAGGACGTGAAGATGTGGGAAAACTGCAATCTTCACACATTGCTGGTAAAAACACAAATGGTACAGGCACTTTGAAACACAGTAGTGCAGTTTCTTTAAAAGTTAAGAATAAACTTACCTATGACCCAGCAATTTCACTCCCAGGTATCTATTCAAGAGAAATGAAAACATACGTCCACACAAAAACTTGTGTGTCAATGTTCATAGTAGCATTACTCATTGTGGTCGAAAAAGCAAAAACTACCCAAATGTCCATCAAATGGCGAAATGATAACAAGACATCACATATCTATACAAGGGAATATTATTCTATAATTAAAAATGAAATATCAACACATGCTACAACATGGAAGAACCTCAAAAACATTTTGTTAAGTGAAAGAAGTCAGATGTAAAAAAACTACACATGGTAAGATTTTATTCACATGAAATATCCACAAAAGGTGAACGTTATACAGGCAGAAAACACCTTAAGAGGTTGGTGGTATGGGAGCAGGACTAACTGTCAATGAGCATGGGCATTTTGGGGGTATGATGGAAATGTTTACACACATCTGTAAATTTACCAAAAATAAAAAATTGTACACTTAAAAGAAGTCAACTTTATGATATGTAAATTATACTTCAATAAAGCTGTTTGAAGGGAAGTTAGCAAGGAAGAAAAGAGGGAGCTAGGGATTGAACAAAGGAGGGAGAAAGAGAAGGAAAACAGATTGATTTATATAGGTAATTAAGCTACACTTTTATTTAAGGATTGAACTGGTGGCTCATATGGTAAAGAGCATGCCTGCCAGGCAGGAGACCCACGTTCTGTCCCTAGGTTGGGGATCCTCTGGAGAAGGGAATGGTTACCCACTCCAGGATTACTGCCTGGAGAAGTCCACTGACAGAGAAAGCTATGGGGTTGCAAGGAGTCAGCCACGAATGAGCAACCAACACTCTTGGGGGAGGCTTCCCTGGTGGTTTAGATGGTAAAGAATCTGCCTGCAACGCAGGAAACCTGGGTTCAATCCCTGGGTCAGGAAGATCCCCTGAGAGAGCAATCACAAAGAGTCAGACATGACTGAAGGACTAATACTTTTATTTGAATAGAAGATTAAAAGGATAACATTCCAGGCTAGAGAAAACGTAAGAAAAGGCACCAAGGCAGAAATAACATGGTTCAGGAAAAATACCTCTGGTACAACTAACAGGCTAATAACAATGAAGATACAAGACTATGAGGATGATCTACCAGTGTCAGGCTCATGAAAGGACTTTGGTGCCAAGCTGAGTGGAAACGGTATTTTAATTGATGAGCAATAGAAAGACATTGTAAATTATACTAATAAAGGCAGAAAATAATGTCCGGAACACAGAGAACAGGCAATAGAGTTAAACAATGAAATATGTAGTCTGGGACCATATCATGAAATACTGAAAATTTTGGAGCTGATGTAAGAAAGCCAATGTGACTTTGAGGCAACCTGCACATTTTCCATTTTAACTGACATGCCAATTATTCTACTACACATGTCAGACAGCTCATAACATTTTAATCTACTTGAGGAAGCAGGAGTAGTTAAGTCAAACCCAAGAAACTCATAAAGGAAACACATCATTTGTTGCTTGAAATTGTGTAACAGGTTTCTACTTTTCTCTTTTTTTCCAAATTTCTTTTGAGTACACTCATTCTTAATGAGTACACTTTTAAGTATCCACTTAAAAAATATAAGTGAAAGAAACAATTTGAATAGGCCCATATCTATTAAATTGAGTCAATAATTAATAACCTTCCAAAACAGAAAACACCAGGCCTGGATGGGTTCACTGATGAATTCTACCAAATATTTAAGAAAGAAATTCTACTAATTCTCTACAATCTCTTCCAGGAAAAAAAGAACCAGAGGGAATTCCTCCTAACTCATTCTATAAGGCCAACATTACCTTAATACAAAAGCAGACAAAAACAAGACAAGAAAACTTGTAGTTGAGCAAAATATCTCTTATCAATATAGAAACAAAAATCCTCAACAAATTACTGGCAGAGCAATTCAACAATGTAAAAAAGAGTTTTATATAACATCCAAGTGCCATGTATCCTAGGTATGCAAGCATTGTTCAACATCTGAAAATCAATTAATGTAATCCATCACATCAACGGGCTAAAGAAGAAAAATCACATGATCATAATAGATATAAAAAAAGATTAAAAAAAAATCCAACAGCCATTCATGATAAAAAAATTTTTTTTAAGTAAACAGGGGAAACAGAGGGGGAACGTTCTCAACTTCATAAAGAACATCTATGAAAAAAAACACACCTGATGAATAAAATCAAAGAACTAAATAAATGAAGAGATATCCCATGTTCATGAATAGGAAGACTCAATGCTATCAGGATGTCAGTTCTTCTCAAACTGATTTACAGATTCAATTGCAATTCCAATAAAAATCCAACCAATTTGTATATTGACAAATTAATTCTAATGTTTATATAGAGAGGCAAAAGATCCAGAAGACCCAACACAATACTAAAGGAGAAAAACAAAGTTGGAGGTCTGACACTACCTAACTTTAAGACTTATTTTTATAAAGCTACAGTAATTAAGACTGTGTGGTACTTGTGAAAGAACAGACAAATAGATCAACAGAGCAGAAGAGAGAACCCAGAAATAGACCCACATAAATACATTCAACTGATTTCTGACAAAGCAGCAAAGGTGATAAAATGGAGTAAAGAGAGTCTTTTCAACAAATGGTGGCAGAAATGGACCTCCACATGCAAAAAAAAAAAGAAATCTAAACACAAAACCTTCACTTTTCACAAAAATTAATTAAAAATGGTCACGACTCTAAACATAAAATGCAAAACTATAAAAACTCCTAAAAGATAAAACGAATAAAATATAGGTGACCTTAGGTTTAGTGATGATGTTTTACAAATAACATTAAAAAATAATTGATAATGTGGACTTCATTAAAATTAAAAGCTTCTGACCAAAAGAATGAGAAGACAACCCACAAACTGGGGGGAAATCTTTGCAAAAGACCTGATAAAGGACTATTTACAAAAATACACAAGGAACTCTTAAAACTCAACAATAAGAAAGCAACCTGACTTAAAAATAGGCAAAAGATTTAGACACCTCACCAAAGAAAATATACAGATGACAAATAAGCACATGAAAAGACGTTCAACACAACATGTACTAGGAAGCCATATAAGAATGGTCAGAATCCACAACACCGAAAACACCAGATGCTGGCAAGTATGTGGGAGAATGGAATTCTCACTGCTAATAAGAATGTAAAACTGGTACAGCCCCTTTGGAAGGCAGTTTGGTGATTTCTTATACATCTAAACATACTCTTTTCATACATACAATCCAGCACTCTCCTTAGTATTTACCCAAATGAGGTGAGAACTTATATACACACAAAAACCTGCTTTATAACAGCTTTATTCATAATTGCCAAAACTTGGAAGAAATCAAGGAGTATTTCAATAGGTGAAATGATAAACTGTAGTAGGTGAACAGATAAACCACAGTGCATTCAGACAATGACATGTCAGTCAGTATTAAAAAGAAACGATCTACTAAGCCATGAGAAAACATGGAGAGCCTTCAATGCATATTACTAAGTAAAGAAGTCAATCTGAAAAGGTTACACACATAATTCCTATGACATTCTAAGAAGGCAAAACTACGGAAAGAAGAAAAAGATCAGTGGTTGCCAGGAGTCAGAGGGAAGGGAGAGATGAATAGTTGGAACACAGGTATTTCAGGGTAGTAAAATACTGTTTATAATACAGTAAAGGAGGATATGCATCATTTACACATTTATCCAACCCCACAGACTATACAACACCAACAACACCAACATTGAACTCTAATGTAAACTACGGAGTTTGCGTGATAATGATGTATCAATGTAGGCTAATCAGCTATAACAAAGGTACCCACTCTGGTGCAGGATGCTGATACTGGTGGATGCTAATACTGAGGGACGCTATAAATGTACAGGACCAAAGGGATATACAGGAATTCTTTGTACTTTTTGCTCAATTTTTCTGTGAAGCTAAAAGTGCTCCAAAAAAAAAGAGTCTACCTAAAATATGTTTGTGTATGTGTACAAAGTTAAACAAAATCACGTTATGACAGGTTTATAACATTTGACTTATTTTTTAAACTGCAGATTTCTCTTTTGCTTTCTTAAGCACACAAGTCCATGAGAGAATGGATAAATTCTCCTCTAGATAGTCTTCAGCCCATAGGTGTTTTGGTAGATGTTCTTTACCAAGTTGAAGAAGTTCCCCTCTGTTCTTAGGTACTTAGAGAGAAATATCAAACATATAAGACAAATGATGAATCATTGTGGGATTTGATCATTCAAAAACTGAGCTTAAAAGAACTATCATACATAATACTACACTTAATTTTTCTGTTACACAAACATGAACCATGTGAACCTTGAGGCTAGAGAGTAGAATGAGTCAACAGTCTACTTCCAATATGAAAAAGATAACCAAAAAAACCCCTCATACCTCAACTATTAGAGCTTTGTCCATATGAAAAACGAATACTCACTTAACATCTTATTAATATCTTACCTTTGAAAGACATATTGGTATATCACAGAATCAATTTTCCAACTACACTAAGTTTCAAGCACTGTTCATCCCTAAACACATTATTTTCCTAGTAAGAAGGAAACGTCTTTCAATTTTATATGCATTCCACATGATTTTGATACAGCATTCTGAGAGTAGAGAGTAGACTTTTCCCATCATCTAGTTGTATATGATGAAGTTAAGACAATCGCTAAGAGCACGGACTCCACACAAACTGTGTAAGTTTGAATCAGCTCTATTTCTTCTAGCTGTGTGATCTTGGGTACATTACAGAGCCTATCAAATGAAATTTCCTCATAAAATGAGGATAACAACAGTGCCCATCTCAGAAGTTTGGTAAATAAAATGAGATAGTGCAAATATTAGTAAATGGTATAGACGATTGGTCCCCACTTTTTGTCACCAGGGACCAGTTTCATGGAAGACAATTTTCCCATGGTGTGTTGGTGGTAAGGGGGATGGTTCAGGCAGTAATTCAAGTGGGGAGCAGCAGAGGAAGCTTTGCTTGCTTGTCTGCCATTCACCTCCTGCTGTGTGACTGGGTTCCTAATAGGCTGAGAATCTGTGGTCCAGGGATTTGGGGCCCCTGGTATAGACAATAAAATGCTACTTATTATTTATTATCAAACTAAACAGATGCTTTTTTGATGACACATTTTTGTATTACACATCATCATTCATCACCACATGTGTAAAGGAGACTGGACTACTCATCTTTAAAAATGACAGAATAACTTGCAAGTCTGTTAACAATTGAGTATATTGAAAAGAAAAGTTATTTTTAAAGTGCAATATGATTTAAAAAAGCATAATAAACCACTTACTGATATCTATTCTCTGTTCAACTGGCAAAGGACTGACTCGGCTAACAAGTTTTGAAAGACAAGTTGCTGCAAGGAGTTGAGCATAGGATGTCTGTAAAGAAATATATTTTATTTATTATTATCATATTCTATGATAGGAACTTTTCCTAAGCAATATTGGTTATTTTTCTGGTTTTCCAAATTGGCAGATCTATAAGGGATAAAATATACACAGACATACATACACATCCGAACAAAAAATCCCTCATAAGGGTAGTTGAGGAAGCCTTTGCAAACAGCAAGCAGTTTAGAGGGGAAAAAATGATAATGAGCAAGTTCAAACAAAATACATTTATCATGTCTACACAGTACTGCATGATCTGGCCTCTGATTATCTCTTCAAATTCATCTGGTTCTTCTCTTCACTATCCTCTGTCCAGAACAGCCCTCTTACAGTTCCTTTCAATGTCTTTCCTACCCTGACCTCTCCTTTCCTTCACATCCATACTGGCTGTATTCACTCTGGCCACTAATTGTCTTAATAGCGTGCTCAAGCCTTCAAAATCCTGTTCAGTTATTCACTATATCCCCAGCAATCTCTTGTACAGACAGTGCTTTCTTTTTTATTCTCTAGACCAGAGGTTAGCAAACTAAGCCCTGTGGATCAAATCCTGTCTGTTCTTACAAGGCCCATGAGCTATGAATGGTTTTTACTATTTTAAACAGTTGGCAAAAAATAAAAATAATAATATTAATACTATTTCGTGACATGTGAAAATTATACGAAATCTAAATTTCAATCCATAAACAAAATTCAATAGAACATAGCCACACTCACTCATTTACACACTGTCTATGTCTGCGTTCAGACTATGCCAGCAGAGTCAGTTAGAACGGTATATGGCACTCGGTGCCTCCTGCACCATAGACTTCTAGATGTACTTACTAACTCTCACAGCATATAAAGTACCATGACTATCACCATGACATGACATGTACCTTTTATTATTACCAGCACATATCTGTCATGTCAAAATAAGAAAAGATAGGAGTAGACTTCAAATGTCTAACTTTTAAAGCACAGCAAAATGTGGATTATTTTGTTATTGAATTAGAGAGCAAGGCAATGTGCTTTTTATGCAATGGCACTATAGCTGTCCTAAAAGAATACAATATATGCTGACAATATCAGACTAGGCACTCCTGCCAATATTCCTAACTCACAGGGAATCAAGTACAAAAAAGGAGAAAAATTTAAACAGAATATCTATAACACTGAAATTTCTCTACAAAATAATAAAGACTACAACCAAAGTTAGGTTTTGAAATGGCTTACTTGTTAGCCAAGTAAGAAAGGCCACTTACCAACAGAGTTAATTAAATCACCATTATTTTCAGTAGCCAAAGTTACACATGCAGAAAAAATGAATTTCAGACTACTTGCCTTTCAATGAGAATAAGGCCCAGACAGTTGAAAACGACAGAGCAACATCAAAATTCAATTTCAAACCAGGTGAAAGATTTGGAGGCTCTCCTTAGTTCTTTATGAGCTGACAGATGTTATCAACATGTACAGCTCATACTGTTACCAATATGATCTGCTTATTCCAGAACCCAATGCTAAGTTTGAAGCAACTAAAGAATTAATCTTCATGAAGACTCTGCATGAAACTACTGGGCAGAATATTTTCAAAGCAGCTGAGAAAATACTAATTTGTACAACCTAAAGTGGTTGCTAAAATGTGTCACAAGCAATCGTAAAAATATATGGAACAGAAAAGGCTTAGTTGGACAAATTTACAAAGCTTGTAAAAATGTAAGAGTCTAGAGTCTGGTTATTCATCTTATTATTCATCAGTAGACACTTTGTAGTAAATATTTGAATCTATCATGTGTTAATGAATCAATGGTATTAACAGTGGATTTTAATTCACTTTCATGAATTCATCTTTGGTTCTGACAATTTCTATCAGAAACAGAAGCTTAAAATTCTGACTTGCCCTACCATACAGTAGCCTGGCAGTGGTAAAGTCTTACTGTAATTTTTTTTTTTTTTGGCTCAGGACTAAGACTGAAAATTTTCTGAATGAGAAGAACCATCTTAAACCACTATTGTTAAACATTAAATGGCTTTCGAAATTAGTTTTCGCAGCACACTTGATAAAAGTCTCTTAATGAATTCAACCTAACGTTACAAAATTGTTTAAAAGGCAAATAGTGCTTAGTACTAATATGAAACTTAAAATGTAATAATGTCATTCCAACAACAACTAACACTGATTAAATCACAAATAATATCAAGCTGTTTTATACACTTTCCAAACTGTCAAATGTTAAAACAAGTAGCCAAATCTCTATTCCTGAGTCTATTTTCTGAGTTCAAACTATGTTTGAAACAGCACATTTTTCAGGCCTTGATGTAAGTGCAAAGGAAATTTCAAAATCCATTTAACTGAACAATTCAGGCACCTTCACCTAACCTTCAACTGGAAGTGATTAATCTAGAATATAATCACATCCTAAAAGGCAAATATCAAGACAAATTTTAATGCAGTTTTATACATGCCATCTAAGTGATGAATATGCTTAATTAAAATCATATGCTCATAAACTGATATCAATACTTGGCAGTACCCATCTGTTGAAAAGACATTTTTAAAAATGAAATTTGAAAAATCTCTTTACAAATAAGTATTAACATATGGACATTTGCAATCAATGCTAATGACAGGAAATACCAACTCTGAACCTCAATTAAGCAAAATGTTATCCCTAAAAGAATAATTCAATTCTTTTCATCAGTAGACTTACACTACAAAAAATTGTACTCAATTATAATTATTTTAAATTTCATCAATAAAACTTCATGGAAATTTTTTTCTCTCTTCTGATAGGCGTATTTACAAAACATCCTTGATTTTTCACCTTTGTCCACAAAGACTAAAATATTTACAATCTGGCCCTTTATACAGAAAAAGTCTGCTTTTTTCCAACCTCTGCTCTACAACCTCTTACTATAGTGCTTACCATATCATTCCACAGCTCTTTATTTAAACATCTATGCCTTCTCAGATAAACTATGAGTTACTTTAATGCATGTAGATAAAGCAAGTAGGTAGTACAGTGCCTGCTTTTACAATTAAATATTTGCTAAATGATGCTGAATGAATGGCTATGAAACTCTGTAAGACAGGAACGCAAGAAGTAATCAGCATTCCTCTGAATCATTCCTTCACATTTCAGAGTTAATTACAATCTGCTTCTTCCACCTAGACTTTTTTTAATTCCAACTTTTTAAAATATAACTTTTACCACTGATAGAAGACTTAAAAGGGGACCAAGAGGAATCAAGAAAGTGTATCAATTCATGCTATTTCTACCTCCTGGGATCTTTCCTAAATATTTTTCTAGGCATTCCAATTCTTTGACAGTCAAATAAACCATAGTAAAAAGACATGTGGTAATTCCTATCAGTTAACCGACACTGCTAACCTACATGCATTGATTAACACTGACACAACTGAGCGACTGAACTGAACTGATACCTACCGATCTTTCATTGTTAATTGCTATTATCAAATACTTACTGTTCCTTGTTCTAATAAAAGTTGACACTTGCTGAGACATTCTGGGCTGTCAATAAGTTCCAGGAGTGCTTTCTCAGCCTCTATTCTTTGTGTAAGATCAGTCCCTATGTAGAGATGAGTACACAATGCTTCCAATTCAGCCAAACTCTTGAGAAGAAAAAAATTAGCATTTTACTTGAGTGGAAAAAAAAAATAAGATAAATATGTTAATCATCACAGGAAATAAGAGATGCAAATATCATGCATGTACTCATCAGGTCAATAAATGCTTATTGAGTTACTTCTACTTACTAGGGGTTACAGTGTTGAACAAAAAAAAAGGCAAATCTCCTAGCTCTAAATTATTTAAATTTAAATTGATAGTTCTGTGATGGAAAAGAAGTACAGAAAGAAGGGGACTTGCTTAATTCAAGGAGTTTAAAAAGACATGCCTAAAGTGGTAATATCTACAGTGACCAGAAAGGACCAGTCATATGAAACAGAAAACAGTCCAGACAAAGAAACAGCATTTCCTGGGGTCCAGAATAGAGCACAATCATCTCAAGGCACTAAAAGATCAGTATGACTGGTAAACAGACAGCAAGGAGGAGATGCCAAATGAAGGTAAAGAGATGGGTGAGGGGAACTACCAGGTACAAGTTGCAGACATTATGTCAATTTACATTCTCTTCAGACTGCAACAATTTCAAGGGCTCCATCTATATAAAAAGATATAAATACACACTGTGTAGGTCTTCTAAACTAGTGACTCATTGTGCTGCAGGTGAACTCTGGCATGATTCTCAGGAACTATGACTTAACCCCATGTTACTTATAGCCAGCTATCATATTGCAAATTCTATGTTATAGATACAAGGAATAATTCGTTGCGCTTAGCATCAGAAAGAACACAAATAACAAACACTGGCAAAAACGTGGAGAAAAGGGAGCCCTCATACACTGTTGGTGGGAATGTAAAGTAGTGTAGCCACTTTGGTAACAGTAGGGAGGTTCCTCAAAAAACTAAAATAGAACCACATGACCCAGCAAAAACCAGGATATATATCCAAAAACCCTAAAAACAGTAATTTGAAAAGCTACATGAACTGCAATGTTCACAGCATGATTTACAACTGCCAAGATATGGAATAAACCTAAGTGTTCAAGAATAGATGAATGAATCAAGAAGATGTGGTACACACACACAAACACACGCATCAGTTCAGTCACTCAGTCATGTCCGACTCCTTGCGATACCATGGACTGCAGCGCTCCAGGATTCCCTGTCCATCACCAAATCCTGGAGCTCGCTCAAACTCATGTCCATTGAGCTGGTAATGCCACACAACCATCTCATCCTCTGTCATCCCCTTCTCCCACCTTCAACCTTTCCCAGCATCAGGGTCTTTTCCAATGAGTCAGTTCTTTGCATCAGGTGGCCAAAGTATTGGAGTTTCAGCTTCAACATCAGTCCTTCCAATGAATATTCAGAATTGATTTCCTTTAGGATGGACTGATTGGATTTCCTTGAAGTTCAAGGAACTCTCAAGAGTCTTCTCCAACTCCACAGTTCAAAAGCATCAATTCTTCAGCACTCAGCTTTCTTTATAGTCCAACTCTTACATCCATACATGACTACTGGAAGAGCCATAGCTTTGACTAGATAGACCTTTGTTGGCAAAGTAATGTCTCTGCTTTTTAATGTGCTGTCTAGGTTGGTCATAACTTTCCTTCCAAGGAGTAAGCGTCTTTTAATTTCATGGCTGAAGTTACCATCTGCAGTGATTTTGGAGCCCCCAAAAATAAACACTGTCACTGTTTCCCCATCTATTTGCCATAAAGTGATGAGACCAGAAGCCATGATCTTAGTTTTCTGAATGTTGAGTTTTAAGTCAGATTTCTCACTCTCCTTTTTCACCTTCATCAAGAGGCTCTTTAGTTCTTCGCTTTCTGCCACAAGGGTGGTGTCATCTGCATATGTGAGGTTATTGATACTTCTCCTGACAAACTGATTCCAGCTTGTGCTTCATCCAGCCCAGCATTTTGCATGATGTACTCTGCATATAAGTTAAATAAGCAGGGTGACAATACAGCCTTGACATATCCTTTCCTGATTTGGAAACAGTCTGTTGTTCCATGTCCAGTTCTGTTGCTTCTTGACCTGCATACAGATTTCTCAGGAGGCAGGTCAGGTGGTCTGGTTGGTATTCCCATCTCTTTAAGAATTTTCCAGTTTGTTGTGATCCACAGAGTCAAAGGCGTTGGCGTAGTCAATAAAGCAGATGTTTTTTTGAAACTCTTGCTTTTTTGATGATTCAAAGTATGTTGGCAATTTGATCTATGGTTCCTCTGCCAATTTGATCTATGGTTCCTCTGCCTTTTCTAAATCCAGTCTGAACATCTGGAAGTTTACGGTTCATGTACTGCTGAAGCTGGCTTGGAGAATTTTGAGCATTACTTTGCTAGCGTGTGAGATGAATGCAATCATGAGGTAGTTTGAGCATTCTTTGGCATTGCCTTTCTTTGAGATCGAAATGAAAACTGACCTTTTCCAGTCCTGGCCACTGCTGAGTTTTCCAAATTTGCTGGCAAATTGAGTGCAGCGTTTTCACAGCATCATCTTTTAGGATTTGAAATAGCTCAGCTGGAATTCCATCACCTACACTAGTTTTGGTCATAGTGATGCTTCCTAAGGCCCACTTGACTTCGCATTCCAAAATGTCTGGCTCCTGGTGAGTGAACACACCATTGTGATTATCTGGGTCATAAAGATCTTTTTTGTATAGTTCTTCTGTGTATTCTTGCCACCTCTTTAATATCTTGTGCTTCTCCTAGGTCCATACCATTTTGGTCCTTTATTGTGCATATCTTTCCATGAAATATTCCCTTGGTATCTCTAATTTTCTTGAAGAGAACTCTCGTCTTTCCCATTCTATTGTTTTCCTCTACTTCTTTGCACTGATCACCAAGGAAGGCTTTCTTATATCTCGTTGCTAATCCTTGGAACTCTGCTTTCATATGGCTATATCTTTCCTTTTCTCCTTTGCCTTTAGCTTCTCCTCTTTTCTCAGATACTTGTAAGGCCTCCTCAGACAACCATTTTGCCTTTTTGCATTTCTTTTTCTTGGGGATGGTCTTGATCACTGCCTTCTGTACAATGTCACAAACTTCTGTCCATAGTTCTTCAGGCACTCTATCAGATCTAATCCCTGGAATTTGTCACTTCCACTGTATAATCATATGGGATTTGATTTAGATCATACCTGAATGGTCTGGTGGTTTTTCCTACTTTCTTCAATTCAAGTCTGAATTTTGCAATAAGGAGTCCACGATCTGAGCCATCGTCAGCTCCTGGTTTTGTTTTTGCTGACTGTATAGAGCTTCTCCATCTTTGGCTACAAAGAATATAATCAGTCTGATTTTGGTATTGACCATCTGGTGATGTCTATGTGTAGAGTCTTCTTTGGTGTTGTTGGAAGAGGGTGTTTGCTATGACCAGTGCATTCTCTTGGCAAAACTCTATTAGCCTTTGCCCTGCTTGATTTTGTACTCCAAAGCCAAACTTGCCTGATATTCCAGGTATCTCTATCTTTTGCATTCCAGTCCCCTATAACTAAGAAGACAACCTTTTGGGGTGTTTGTTCTAGGTCTTGTAAGTCTTCACAGAACCATTCAACTTCAGCTTCTTCAGCATTACTGATTAGGGTACAGACTTGGATTACTGTGATATTGAATGGTTTGCCTTGGAAAGGAACAGAGATCATTCTGTCATTTTTGAGACTGCATCCAAGTACTGCATTTTGGACTCTTTTGTTGACTATGAGGGCTACTCCCTTTCTCCTAAGGGATTCTTGCCCACAGTAGTAGATATAAAGGTCGTCTGAGTTAAATTTGCCCATACCAGTCCACTTTAGTTCACTCATTCCTAAAATGTCGATGTTTACTCTTGCCATCATCTTCTGTTTGACTTCCAATTAACTGTGATTCTTGGACCTAACATTCCAGGTTCCTATGCAATATTGTTCTTTACCGCATCATACTTTACTTCCGTCACCAGTCACATCCACAACTGGGTGCTGCTTTTGCTTGGGCTCCATCTCTCCATTCTTTCTGGAATTATTTCTCCACTCTTCTCCAGGAGCATACTGGGCACCTACTGACCTGGGGACCACCTTTCAGTGTCCTGTCTTTTTGCCTTTTCACACTGTTCATGGGATTCTCAAGGCAAGAATACTGAAGTGGTTTGCCACACCTACAGAATATCTCAACCACAAAAAAATACTGAAATTTTGCCATTTACAGCAACATGGATGGACTTGGAAGGCACTGAAAGTCACTCAGTCGTGTCCGACTCTTGGCGACCCCATGGACTATACAGTCCCTGGAATTCCCAGGCCAGAATACTGGAGTGGGTAGCCTTTCCCTTCTCCATGGGATCTTTCTAATCCAGGTATCGAGCCTAAGTCTCCCACATTGCAGGCAGATTCTTTACCAGCTGAGCTACAAGGGAAGCCCAAGAACACTGGAGTCAGTAGCCTATTCCCTCTCCAGCAGATCTTCCTGACCCAGGAATCAAACTGGGTCTCCTGCATTACAGGATTCTTTTACCAAACTGGGGGGCATTATGCTAAGTGAAATTAGTCAGAGGAGAGGAAGAAAAATAGTGAATGATATCACTTATATATGCAGAATCTAAAAAACACAACAAACTAGTTAATATAACAAAAAAGAAACAGATTCACAGATACAGAAAACAAACTTGTGGTTACCTGTGGAGGGAAGGTAGAAAGAGGCAATATAGGGCTTGGGGAGTGGGAGGTACAAACTACTGGGTGTAAGACAGGCTACAATATACTGTAAAAGGATATACTGTAATAACAAAGTTATTTTGTGATAACTTTAACATTTAAAAATTGTATAAAAATATAGACAGAGGATAAACAAGTAAATTTTAAAAATAAAAAAAGAACAATTCATTCTGTAATCATTCATTCATTTATAAATATAATCTCATCAGAAGATACAGGATACATGGATAAAATCTGAAAGAAAATTTTTTAAATGAGTTCAGTATTCCTCTCAGCTTTAGAGAATTTTTGCTAAAGGCATCTTACTAAAACTACTTCAGTTTGAACTTAGAGAATTATTCTTTGGAGGTCAAAAAAAATTGGCACAGACTTTAATATCAGGTAGACATATGAAAGTAATGGGATAATCAAAAGTAATGCCATTTTTTTAATCCTTTCTGGCTTGAATTTTTATGTAGCAGTCTTACAGCTACACTAGTCTTAGCATTCCCTCAGATGCATATACCTTTGCCAAATAAGAACAGAAGAGGGCTACAGAGGATGAGAAAGTTGCATAGCATCACCAACTCAGTGAACATGAGTTTGAGCAAATGCTAAGAGATGGTGAAGGACAGAGAAGCCTAGCGCACTGCAGTCCATGGGGTCACGGAGCCAGATACAACTTAGTGACTAAACAACAACGAATAGGAATACATAAGAAACATTGAAATGAAACCTCCTCTAACTCCCTTTATTCTTTATAGTTCTCACTCCTTGTTTCTTTACAGAATTTTCCACTTTATCCAGGCCAGAGCGCAACATCCCAAACTAGAGAAATTTTTGCTATAGTGAAAATAAAAGTACAAAAGAGAGGCTTCAAAAGGATAATTAAGATAAAGGACCTCAAATGAACCACATTTTAAACATTTCCTCTACCTGGATTGTCCCAACAAGCCCTAACAGTGCTACTACATACTGATATAACATTAAAATGTATAGAAAACGTACAGTTCATGAATACACATGAATTCTCATGTTTCCTCCAAGGGTAAGAAACATAAAAATGAAAAGATCTACCATTTTCCCTCTTGTGACTCATGATCAACCTCAGAAGTATTTTCCTTCATCTAATAAATTTAAGGGCTGAATTTTCGAGCTGATAATACCCAGAATAATTTAATTATAAACTGATTCGGCTATCATACATTCAACTATACATCAATAGGTCTAGACTCTGAAGAAGTAGACTCTGAGTGTAAAAAAAATGAAGCCAGAAATAGTGACAAAATCTAACTACTGAAAAACAACAGCCAGCAATAACTGAGACTAATAATAGCATATACCTCATAGGTTTGCTGGGAGGATTAAATGAGCTAGGGCCACATAAATTCTAGCACACTTTACACACTATAAAGATTGTTTATTACTAGTATTACCTAATAATAGTATTCCAATGGATGGAACTGTATCCTCCTAAAAGATATATCCAAGTCCTAACCCCCAATACCTTGGAAACATTTGGAAATAAAGTCTTTGTAAATCCTTAAATTAAGGATGGAGGGATGAGATCAAACCGAGGGATTTAGGGCAGGCTCTAAGTTCAGTCATTCCTAAAAGAGAGAGGGATATTTCAGGTGCAGAGACACAAGTAAATAGGTCTTAGGAAGGATGTGGCAACGACTGGGGTGATCTATCTACAAGCCAAGGACCACCAAGAACTGCAAGCAGCTATCAGAACTTAGGGGCAAAGTATGGAACAGTTTCTCCCTCAAGGGCTCCAAGAAGAGACCAATCCTGTCAACACATTAATTTCAGATTTCTGGCTTCCATACCTATAAAAGAATAAATTTTCATTTTTTTAACTCATCTAGTTTGTGGTAATTTGTCACAACAGCCCCAGGAAACACAAACGTTAATACTAATCAATTCAAGGATATCTAAGTAATATAGAAAAGTTCTGGAATTTTGTCCTTTTTGCTATATTGATTTAGAGAACTCCAACACAGACTTGTTTACATCAACAATGTTATCAATGACCCTTTTTTCCCAAATGCCTTTCAAATTATTAACCACTGAAGGGCAGTATAAGATAAAAAGGTAAAGATTTGAACTTTCTCCTATGACTGAAACAAAGGGAAAAAAAAATCAAGTTATTCTTTCTCTGTAATGATAACAATTAAATAAATGTCTGGCATATGAAATCATTTTTAGAGAAAGGGATACATACACAAAAATCCTTACCCTGTTGGAAAAGCATTATGTGAACATTTCATAGAGTTAAACTCATAATGTGATGATCGCTGAACGACTAAGCAATCTTCTGGTTAGCATTTGATTTCACAGGGATTCTGTCTATAAAGAGAGACTTTACTTTTCACGGTGAACTGATAAACTGCATCTTAGTTTTACAGTGATGTCTGAGAATATAGTTAACATAAGCATGCCTCAGAGAAATGGATCCCTTCTCAATGTGTTGACAAATTGGGTTTGAGTTATTAAATTTTCTTCTGGGCTTCTTATCAACATTAGAAGCCCATATAAATAAATAACAAGTAGCACTGGACATCACCTAACTCCCATAGATTTATTTACTATCAAACATTCAAGGACAGTAGCCAATTTCCATAGCCTAGGAGACAATATAATCCTGCCTACAGTCTAAACAAGGACCTTCCAGGTTATTCTGGACTCATTTCTGCCCTTTGTACCTGACATACTTCTTTCTATATAGTAACTCTCATCGTGTATCCATCAATAGGTAAAAGAAGCAAGACCAAAAAAAAGAGTATATAGTGTATGATTCTACAGTAAAAGAAAGCAGATCAGTGGTTTCAGGCTGGGGAGGGAGGAGAGAGTGGGAAGACAGGGAAGGATAGGGAAACAGCAAGGGGGAATTAAGCAAGGGCGTATAAGGAAACTTGGGGGGTGATAGATATGTTCATTATCTTAATTTCAGTGATGGTCTCACAGTTATACACTATGCCAAAATTCATCCAATATGTGTGGTTTATTATTTGTCAATTAAATTCAAGAAGGAGAAGGAAATGGTATTCTTGCCTGGGAAATCCCGTGGACAGAGAAGCCTATGAGTTACAGTCCACGGAGTCACCAAAGAGCTGGACACAACTTAGCCACTAAACAATAACAAGAAAACCTCAAGAAAGCTGGAAAAATGAAGGATTTTTTCTTTTGTTCTAGAGAAAAATGTTCCCTCATAATAAAACAATAAATTGATGAACTACAAAAATCCCACCTCAATTAAATTTAAATTCTTTTCAATTACTTCCCTGTATCTTTCCTGCCTTCTGGAATTAAACCTCTTAACTGCCATTAATAAAGTGCCTTTATCTCACAATTACTCATTTCCTACAAACTCTTTGTTTTTCCTCCCTTTATTAACTTTTCCTGAGCACCTGAAGGCTTATTTCTCGGCCTCTTAGAACTTCTCCTTCTAAATGAATTGGATCATATTTGTTTTAGTGATTTATAGTTTACAAAAGTATTTCCATCTTCTACTTTTTAGAAGTAGACTCCTGTAAATTACATATTTTAGCATATCCATTTTACAGTCCAAAAAAAAAAAAACCCTGAGGCTGAGCAATCAAATACATATGTGTGTGTGTGTGTGTGTGTGTGTGTGTGTGTGTACACACACATAGCTCAAATAGAGCAAATGGTCAGTTCTGAGCCACATACAAATCTACAGACCCCAACCACATGTTGTGTCAACACCCTGCCACCTTACCACCTTTTACAGTTCAGTTTAGTTGTTTAGTCGTGTCCAACTCTTCACAACCCCATGGACCACAGGATTCCAGGCCTCCCTGTCCATCACCAACTCCCAGAGTTTACCCAAACTCATGTCTATTGAGTCGGTGATGCCATCCAACCATCTCATCCTCTGTCGTCCCCTTCTCCTCCTGCCTTCAATCTTTCCCAGCATCAGGGTCTTTTCAAAGGAGTCAGCTCTTCGCATCAGGTGGCCAAAGTATTGGAGTTTCAGCTTCAACATCAGTCCTTCCAATGAACACTCAGGGCTGATCTCCTTCAGAATGGACTGGTTGGATCTCCTTGCAGTCCAAGGGACTTGGAAGAGTCTTCTCCAACACCACAGTTCAAAAGCATCAATTCTTCGGCGCTCAGTTTTCTTTCTGGTCCAACTCTCATATCCATACATGACCAATGGAAAAACCATAGCCTTGATGAGATGGACCTTTATTGGCAAAGTAATGTCTCTGCTTTTTAATATGCTGTCTAGGTTGGTCATAACTTTCCTTCCAAGGAGTAAGCGTCTTTTAATTTCATGGCTGCAGTCACCATCTGCAGTGGCCACAGGACTGGAAAAGGTAAAATTTTCATTCCAATCCCAAAGGAAGGCAATGCCAAAGAATGCTCAAACTACCCCACAATTGCATTCATCTCACACACTAGTAAAGTAATGCTCAAAATTCTCCAAGCCAGGCTTCAGCAATACGTGAACCATGAACTTCCAGATGTTCAAGCTGGTTTTAGAAAAGGCAGAGGAACCAGAGATCAAATTGCCAACATCTGCTGGATCATCGGAAAAGCAGAAACAGAAAAACATCTACTTCTGCTTTACTGACTATGTCAAAACTTTTGACTGTGTTGATCACAACAAACTGTGGAAAATTCTGAAAGAGATGGGAATACCAGTCCACCTGACTTGCCTCCTGAGATAAGTCAGGAAGCAACGGTTAGAAGTGGACATGGAATAACAGACTGGTTCCAAACAGGAAAAGGAGTACGTCAAGGCTGTATATTGTCACCCTGCTTATTTAACTTATATGCAGAGCACAACATGAGAAATGCTGAGCTGGATGAAGCACAAGCTGGAATCAAGATTGCCGGAAGAAATCCCAATAACCTCAGATATGCAGGTGACACCACCCTTATGGCAGCAAGTGAAGAAGAACTAAAAGAGCCTCCTAATGAAAGTGAAAGAGGAAAGTGAAAAAGTTGGCTTAAAGCTCAACATTCAGAAAACTAAGATCATGGCATCTGGTCCCACCACTTCATGGCAAACAGATGGGGAAACAGTGGAAACAGTGGCTGACCTTTTACTTTAGTCATCATCAACCTGCGGATGATATCCTAGTCCATACTTTCAACCTTGTCTGTTCACCATCTTTATATTTACCTACAAATTTTTTCTTGGAAATCCAGGAAGATGTTAAAACAGCCCCAACATGTCATAAACTGAATTGAACATATTTCTCACAGATTTTCACATTAAGAGTCCCTTTGTTTCAGAGGTGTAGAACAGAATTTAAATTTACAATCTTAATGTTATCTTTTGCTTTTCCTTCTCCTTAGTCCCTCCTATATAGTTAAGAGTTGGTCTTGCCCAAAGAAAAGTCTTGCCTTTGCCCTCAGATTCTGGGAGGTAATCTGTGTTTATGATAGGAATGTTTTTGTTAAGACTGGGGGGCGGGGGCAGTAGGCCACACCCCACAGTCTTAAATTGGTGGCTGACTACACCAAAAATACCAAAGGTGTTTTAGGGTGGGGACTTTTTTTTTTCCTTTTTATTTATTTATTTTTGGCTATGCTGTGTTTTCACTGATGCCTGGGATTCCTCTAGCTGCAGAGAGCTGGGGTTACTTTGCTGCAGCGTGCAGGCTTCTCATTGCAGCGCCTTCTCTTGTTGCAAAGCACAGGCTGTAGGAGGAGGCAACTTCAGGAGGTGTAGCGCCTGGGCTTCAGCAGTTGTGGCACATGGGCTTAGTAGTTGCAGTTCCCGGGCTCTTGTGTACCGGCTCAAGAGCTGTGGCACACTGGCTTAGCTGATCCATCACATGGGGATCCCCGACCAGGGAGCCAACCTGCATCTCCTGCACTGGCAGGCAGGTTCTTTACCACTCAGCCACCAGCCCTAGGGTGGGGACTTTAGATGGCACGGTTTCACTTGACCTAAACGCTCAGGTCAATCATGTGGCACCCAATCAATCACAACTACAAAAAGAAGCCCCAACAAAAATTCCAGAACTCAAAGCTCAGGTTATGCTTCCCTAGTTTGCAATACTCGGTGCCTACTGCCACACATATATGATGGGAGAGTAACATGCCCTGAGGACCAAAAAGCTTTGTTTCAGAATGCTCCCAGATTCTGCACTATGCACCTCTCTTTCAAACAATTTAGTGCGTGTACTTTCCCAATAATAAACTTGGGTATGACAGCTTTCAGTGAATTATGTGAATCCTTCTGTTAAACCTGAGAATGGCACTGGGAAACTCCCAAATATGCAAGTGGCGTCAGTAGTGAGGGTAGTCTTGAAAACTGTGCCCTCAAACATTGCAGTTTAGCTAATGCCAAGTATATAACAATTTATCATAAAGTCCTACCAATTCCTTTAAAATAAAGACTCATACTCAACACCTCTACATGACAGTAGACCAACAGAACAGTATTTTACAACTGTGGCCTACAGTGCCCTGGATTTCTTTAGAGGTTTCTTCTGGAATCATTGTGGAAGCCTGGAATTTGTCCAACTATCTAAAAAGTCACTATTATTAAAGTGACCTCAAGCAAATTATCTAGCCATTCTAAACCTCACTTTTGAAACTGCAGGTTTCAAAACCACCTTTCAAAATAATTATGAAGATTAAGATAGAAAGGAAAAGAAAGCTTGATCTAGCTCCTGGCAAATAGCAGATCTACACAAACTGTAGTTTCTTCAGTTAACTATAAAACACCACATTGGTCTTTTGTCTATAGTTTCACCCATTCAACTCCACAACCCCAGGACCATCTTTGCCAAACCCCTTTCTCCTCATGATTCTAACTGTTAATAATCATATCTAGATCAAATCAGGTACAGTAGCCTGGCTGGGTATTAAGAAGCATGACTATAGTCCCAGGTTCTGGGAAGCTAAAAAGATCAACTAACTGCATCTCCTAAAGTTTTCCTAATGTTACCTCTTAATTCTTTCCAAGATTCCTCTGTGAAATCTAAAGTGCCTACCTCTTCCTTGATCCCAGAAACCTCCTTCCTCTCTTCCTTGCCCACTAACCTGGACTGTCTCCTCTAAGACAATCCAGATTCATTTCTTCCTTTGAGACAGAGTATCCTAATTCACAACTTCCTAATCAGAATGCACGTGCCTGGAATGGATTATAGGAATGTCTAAGATATTGATCCCCTTGCCCTTCAGGCTTTTAGTTATGAGTAGTTTATGTCAATGGACCACCCAATTACCATTCTTTATGTATGCCATAATTTGAAAAACATTGTGAAGTAGTAACCTAATCTCACCTTACACAAATCCACTTACGCCAAAAAGGCATAATTTTTTACCAACTACCTGTTTGGGTAGATGACTGCAACATATTGGTATGAAAGAATATGGAATTATTAATTACTAGGGTTACTCTAGTTCTGTAGCCTTGGGCAGTTCCCAATTGTTCTATGACTCAGTGTCTTCAGGAATAAAATGTATGTATGCACATACAGTAGGGGGACTGGTTCCAGGCCATCCTGCAGATAACCAAAACCCAAAGATGCTCATTCCTTATATAAAATGGCATAGTATTTGCATATCACCTCTTTCAATTTAAATCATCTCATAATATTTTTAATACGTAATACAAGTGTGTGTGCTCAGCTGCTCAGTCAATCCTACTCTTTGTGACCCTATAGACTATAGCCCACCAGGCACCTCTATCCATGAGATTTTTTTTTATTTTAAATTTTTATTTTTACTTTATTTTGCTTTACAATACTGTATTGGTTTTGCCATACATTGACATGAATCTGCCACGGGTGTACATGAGTTCCCAATCTTGAACCCCCCTCCCACCTCCCATCCCATATCATCTCTCCGGATCATCCCCGTGCACCAGCCCCAAGCATCCTGTATCCCGTATCGAACATAGACTGGCGATTTGTTTCTTACATGATACTATACATGTTTCAATGCCATTCTCCCAAATCATCCCACCTTCTCCCTCTCCCACAGAGTATCCATGGGATTTTCCAAGAAAGAATACTAGAGTAGGTTGCCATTTCCTCCTCCAGGGTACCTTCCCCATCCAGGGACTGAACCCAGTGTCTCCAGCAGCTCCTGTGTTGGCAGGCAGATTCTTTACCACTGCGCCACCTGGGGAGCCCATACCTAACACAATATAAATGCCATATAAATAGTTGTAAATTCAATATAAATGATATGTAAATAGTTGCCAGGGTGTGGCAAATTCAATTTTTTTTTAACTTTCTGGAATTTTTTAAACTTTCTGGATTCAGTTGGCTGAATCCACTAATGCAAAACTCACAGATACAACAAGCCAACTGTATACATACACCTTTCAAGCTAGTTGTACGATTCAAAATCTAGAAGCAAGGAAAAATTCCAAATGCTAGGTACCAGTTATCATTAGTAATAAATGCTCCTTGAGTTAACTGGGTAACGATATGATCCATAGACTGAAAACAATTCAAACTGAAAAGGTTCAGAGCTTTTTTCAGGCCCCTCAGACTGCCATTTGTCCAACTTCACTTTTAAGCTGCCCAGAGCTGCTGTGAGGTAGAGTCCGAAGAAACCAATATGGGTAGTTCTAGCATTAGGAGCTCATTTTTCCACCAGTACCTAAAGTATGAAGAAATCTTCCAGACTGGGTGATTTACTATTATGCATATCTTTCCAATTCTGAAACTGTTCCAAACTTCCACCATAGTTTTTAACTGCCCTCAAGATTTACACCTGAACTATGAACAACTGTTCATCTATTTACAATCCCAAAGCCCTCCCTGTAAGATTCTGCCAGTGAAGATTTCCCGAAGGGCATTTTTACTAAAGTGGTAATAAATAGCATTATTTTGACCTGGAGACCCTTAGCAATGGCAAGGAATCAAAACAATGCGTCAGGCTTACTAACTCCTGAGCTGTCAATTACCTGATAGGAGAGTGTATGGTGAAAAGAAAGGACCCTTTGGAAGAATCAATAATTAGGTAATGAATCATTGTAGTCTCGGGGGGAGCGGGGGCGGGGGGCAAAGAAGTCTACAAAGGGTTGGGACACTTAGATACACTATCACCATGTTATGAAATTGCCTATCTCTCCAAGGTCATCTCCTGCCTCCACAGCCTCCCCTCCTCCCTTCCCTTTCATATGAACCTAAGCTCCAGTCCACTGAACTACCCCAGTGTGCCACGTTCTTCCACAATTCTTTGACTTGACTCACACTGTCCTTTTGCCTCTACCCTTCCCTTTCTCTTTCCTCGGCGAAACTCCTACAGTTCTTTCAAGATCCATTAGACTGCAAGTTCCCTGACTGTACAAATCATAAAGTTTTGAGAGAGTTTTATCTTAAGTACCTAGCAAAGTAGGAACTCAATTAATAAGTGGATGAACGGAAGCTCAAAAAAGCTTGCCTGACAAGCACAGCACCTCTGCCTCACTGCTTCCCGACACACACACACAGAGTTGACTGCCCCTCTCAATATTCCCATGATATCCTGTGATTAATTCTATCACATCATTTTTCACATTTACTGTAATTATCTGTGAATTTCATGAGGGCAA